>OX422196.1:275000-520000 GCA_949130485.1 Agelas oroides
CGTCGAGTGACGAAATATTTCGCCAAAATTTAAAACATGAATTATTTTTACCACGAAAATTTCCCGATCTACGGTACATTTTGACCCCAAGGGTGTGCAGATTCCACTGTATATGATATGTAATACATAGCTGAATACATGGTGCACCTCCCAGCAGGAATAATTTTCTTACATATTAGGCCAACTTGGTTGGACCATGAGAGGTCGATCTGTAGAAAAGTTAGGATACTTTACAGAAAGTTTGAAGTGTTTTTAGAGTGTATCTAGCAAAAAGAAGCACAGACAAGGCAGTTTTGCACAGTTTGAATAATGCCAATGTGTTAACCTCTCATACCAATGTGTTAACCTCTCATACCAATGTGTTAACCTCTCATACCAATGTGCAGAATACCAAGGTACAGTCAGAGGCTAAAAGCACTGTACTTCATGAGGACTCGAGATGAGCGTATAGGAGACATCAAGCCACAAGCAGAGGACGTGCTGTTTGGCTGCCGAGAGGTTGTGAGCAGCCAGAAGCTACGCAAAGTCTTGGAAGTTGTGCTGGCATTCGGGAACTTTATGAACCGTGGAAACAGAGGAAACGCGTTTGGATTCAAGCTAGCCAGTTTGAACAGGATCTCAGACACCAAGTCTAGCACTGATAAAGACATAACACTGCTACACTACCTCATCAAAACACTCGAGTCAAAGGTGGGTGTGGCAGTCACATGATAATCACATGCATGACTTGTGTGTGCGTGGCAGTCACATGATAATCACATGCATGACTTGTGTGTGCGTGGCAGTCACATGATAATCACATGCATGACGTGTGTGCGTGGCAGTCACATGATAATCACATGCATGACGTGTGTGTGTGTGATGGTGTGGACTTTATCTCTGTTGCTACAGTTTCCAGATGTGCTGAGTCTGGAGACTGAACTGCCTCACATAAAGAGTGCAGCAAAAGTAGAGTGAGTTGGACTAGAGCTTATTCGAAAACTTGTGCAGAATATAACCCCCTCCTCTCCATCCCCCTCCTCCCCTCCCACTTCCCACACACCCACACACAACCCTCTCCAGCTGGAAGGAGCTAGAGAAAGATTTTTTGCAGTTTAAGTCAGAGCTGTGGGAGCTCCAGCAAGAGGTAGAGTACCATAAGCACCATCCCAGCAGGGAGCCAGACGATCACTTTGTGCCTGCCATGGAGGGTTTTGCAGCCAGTACGGTGACCTCCTGTGCCAAGCTGGAGGCCATAATTGGCCAGATGAAAAGTCAGGTGAGGTAGGCCATGTGATGGTCATGTGACTTAAGTGATGTGACTGGTGGTTATATGTAGGGTGCGATTGTCGTGGAGTGCAGAAGCAAGTCTTAAGACTGTCATTTTCTCTTTGTACTGCAGTTTATGCAGACGCTGTCGTTCTTTGGGGAAGACCCCACAGAGATGTCCACTGACGAGTTCTTTGGCATATTCTCCACTTTCCTCCAGTCCTTCTCTGTAAGCTCAACACAGCTGCATGGCGCACTGCTGCTATAATGAATCATACTTTGTGTTCCAGGAAGCCCACGTGGAACTTGTTACAGCTCGCAAGAAACGTGAAGAAGAACTGAAGAGAAAAGAGGAAATGGTGGGTAACGATAATGTGGTGTTCCGCTGTGACATCATAAGCCACACCCCTTCCCTCTTCCTCCTCCCCCTCTCCTCTCTTCTCCTTCCCTCTCCCCCCCTCCTCCCTTTTCCTCCCCTTCTCCTCTCTCCTCCCTCTTCCTCCCCTCCACATGCACAGGAGAGGCAGAAAGAACTCACTCTGAAGCGAAGAAGGAGTCGGCAGCAGCTAGCCGGGACAGAACACGCAATCGGCTCAGAATATGCTGACAATGCAGAATTTGACGAGCTAATAACAGCTCTAAAGACAGGCGCCTACTTTGACACATATGCCAGGCGTAGAGGGAAGCGTAACAGCGGGGTGATGGTGAGCCCACGAAACTCAAGGCTACTGGAGTTCAGCCGAGAGCGGCCACCCAGTGTCGCAGACTCCACTGCCCCCCTCCATGAACCCTACTGATCACACTAGAACTCCTCTCAGTGTCACAGTCATATTAATTATTTTTATCTTTTGTAAACCTGAGCCAGTGAAACTACTGGATAAACTTTTTTTATGCTTGTATATATGTACAGTGTGTATCACAACATATATCATGTGCAGTTGGTCCCAGCAATTTTATTTCAAGGAGGTTATGTGTTATAGCTGCCTACATCTAGCCTCATTCCCATTCTCTTGTGCATGGCCTGGGAATGAGGTCACCTGCTGCTTCTCCACAAGGTTTGGTTTTGTTCCCAGGCTCTGAGTCCCTACACCTTTACTACTAGTGATAGAAGGTAGTTGAGGCCTGGGAGCAAGACTATAGTATCCCATAATGTTGCACTCACCACCAATGCAAGGCTAGGACTATGTGATAGTGGGTGGGGCTGTACATAATCAACTTGCACCATCTTATGCCAGGGCCGTAGCCATCAGATTTTGAGTGGTCAGGTTACTAGTGCATGTGTAAGCATAGGGAGGTCTGGGGGTATGCCCCCAGAAAATTTTGGAATTTAGATGCTCTGAGGTTGTGCTTCTGAGACCATTCTTGGGACAAAAGGATGCTTCTCAATACCAGAATGTATGCACATGCCTTGTTGGGGTGTTAATTCCGGAAATAACCCATTAGCTACACATCTATAAAGGAAATCGTAAACCACAGATCCATAGATAGTAGAGTGTTCATGTCAATGAATGTGGATCAAGTTAGCCATACATAGCTACAGGTAGTGAACACTTACAAAATGACGCACCATCAAGTATGTAGTTGTGGCTAGCAGGTAGCATTACTGTGACCCTGTTGTGAGGATTCTGATGAACACTATCAGAGTTCACGTTTTCAGCACTAAACTATATAGCTACACAGCCGTCTGATTCATATGGCTCTACAAGTTGAGGGATGGGACTTTTTGCAGCTGGCATGTCTCCTTTGTGTGGCAACTGTAAGTCTGAGGCTCTCCTTCACGATGTGCACATGCTTCATGTCCTGGCACTGCTACCTCACTGTAATACTGCTAGGTGTGTGTGGAGGCAGACTACCGACTGGAGGTTCTGTTCCTCAGACTAGCCAACCCAACTGGGATGTGTGGAGATCCTCGGTGTGCAGCCAACCAAGGATGCTGTGACAGTCCACCACCATGTGCAGGACAGTGTGGCTACCATCCCAGGTTCTGTGTGAGACCACTCAGCACCACGTCCAACTACAACTCAGACTGCATCATGAGAATAACTTTCACAAACTATGCTATAAATGCTGACAATCTTATCTTTGAAACTGGCAATATTACCTTTCTAGGAACACCAAACCCTGCTGTCTTTACTGGATCAAGGTGGCCAGTAAGTTCATGGTACATTAACTTAGTATTCACAGTACACACTCATACTCAAAAACAGATTGTTATGACAGTGAAGCCTAGCAGCCCTCCCTCCTCTCTCCACCCTCCTCTCCCTTCCTCCTCTTCCTCCCTCCCTCCCTCCTCTCCCTCCTCTCCCTCCTCTCCCTCCTCTCCCTCCTCTCCCTCCTTCCTCTCCCTCCCTTTTCAACCAGGGAGACATACAGTTGTTCATGGAGGTGTATGACCTTGACAATGGCTTTGATGTGGAACTGGTGGACAAGTTTGTTGTGGATGTGAATGTTTCAGTTGGATCCAACATCACCATAAACAGCACTGGAGTCTTTGGTCTCATGGAACTGCAAGTGAACTTCCGAGTGATGTGTGCAGTGAACTATAGAGGGAGTGACTGCAGTGTAGGTATGCTATATTGTTAACATACACCTGCTAACACAGTAGGTCTACATAGAAGTGTTTCTACTGCAGACCTTGACCGCTGTGGGCACACCACTCCGTGTGAGAATGGTGCAACATGCAACAATACTGGACCTGATCAGTATGAGTGTCTGTGTGCAGCAGGGTTTGAGGGAGTCAACTGTGAGAGGGAGACAGATGAGTGTGACCCCAGCCCCTGCATGAATGGAGGGACTTGCACAGTGAGTAATGAGTAATCTGGTGGATGTATACCAGCAACCATGTAGCATTGTGGCATTGTGTGTGCCACTCTATGTACCAGCAACATACCTTGTCTCCTCATTTCCAGGACCTGCTTGCCGGCTACAATTGCAGCTGTCCTGGTGGCTTCAGTGGGACCAACTGTGACCAGGAGGAGGGTGGGTGAGAGTTGGGGTCTTACATTAGGCTGTATCACTCACTAGCTAGCCTATATCATCAATTGGTTGTAGGAATGTACACTTCTGGGACACAGTCTTCTGGGACACTCTTCTAGGACCGTATCTTCTGGGACCGTATCTTCTGGCACGCAGCCTTTTGAGACACTGCTGGCACCAGTGACCGGTGGAGTGACAGGAGGAACACTGCTGTTACTTGTTATCATTGTAGTCATCGTGACTGTGGCTACGTGGATGTGTGTCAGACAGAGAAATGCTGTTTTGAAGGGTCAGTAAGCATGCAGGCTCACCATGGCAGTATAATCTGTTCATCACCTCATCTCTCACAGGCCACTCCCCACCCCAGGAAGACATTGTCCTCCAGCCCAACCCAGTATATGGGGTAGCTGGACTGCAAGACTCCCAAGACTACTATGCATTGGACCACACCCACAAGATCAGTGGAGATATGGATGACACCTACAATGATGTCAACTAGAAATGTATTTCCTTATGTTTACACGAGACACCAATGTAGCTACACACATACAATGAACTGCCAGATGTTGTAACACTTTAAAAAAACATCTGACATACCACAATAATGATGCTATTACAGAACACATGATCAAATACATGATGATGCTAACATTGAATCATGAGGAAACTGGGTCTGTCTCAAAGCCAGAACTTGATCGTGTCCATCTAGAGACGGCTATCCTCACTATATATACCATATATGGTTAACTTGTTTCATGGGATCATAGTGGAATAGCAGAGAGGGAAATTATACAAGCAGAGTATAACACAGGATGTGGTCAATCTGGTTGTCAAGTCTGTTTCATTTGCTGAGTAGAATAGTTTGAGTTTCCAGCAATAAACTGGCTATCTAGCCACACCAGCCATCTACAAACTGAAGAGCTAGCTACTTTGAGATGGGACCTTTGCAGCTGGTGTGTCTCCTTTGTGTGGCAACTGTAAGTCTGAGGCTCTCCTTCATGATGTGCACATGCTTCATGTCCTGGCACTGCCACCATCACTGTAATACTGCTAGGTGTGTGTGTGGAGGCAGACTACAGACTGGAGGTTCTGTTCCTCAGTTTCAACAACCCAACTGGGATGTGTGGAGATCCTCGGTGTGCAGCCAACAAAGGATGCTGTGACAGTCCACCACCATGTGCAGGACAGTGTGCCTACCATCCCAGGTTCTGTGTGAGACCACTCAGCACCACGTCCAATTCCAGCTCAGACTGCCTCCAGAGAATAACTGGCACAAACTTTGGTTCAAGTACGCCAAATGACTTTCTTACCTTTGATGATAACTTCTTTGGAACACCAAACGCTGCTGTCTTCACTGGACCTAGGTGGCCAGTAAGTTGATGGTAGATTAACTTAGTATTCACAATACACACTCACACTCTCCTCACATGCCACAGGGAGGCATACAGCTGTTCATGGAGGTGTATGACATTGAACAAACTGGCTTTGATGGTGAACTGGTGGACAGGTTTGCTGTGGATGTGAATGTTTCAGTTGGATCCAACATCACCACTGACAGCACTGGAGTCTTTGGTCTCATGGAACTGCAAGTGAACTTCCGAGTGATGTGTGTGGAGGACTTCTTTGTCCTGGATTGTGCCACCTGCTCTGGGGTCAACAGGAACCCTGGTACAAACTGCTCCACATGTCTGACAGGCTATGGAGGAAGTGACTGCACTGTGGGTAGGTTATATCTGCCAATATAGCTGGCCAACTAACATGATAGTACCTATACTACTGCAGACCTTGACCATTGTGGGCACACCACTCCGTGTGAGAATGGTGCAACATGCAACAATACTGGACCTGATCAGTATGAGTGTCTGTGTGCAGCAGGGTTTGAGGGAGTCAACTGTGAGAGGGAGACAGATGAGTGTGATCCCAACCCCTGCATGAATGGAGGGACTTGCACAGTGAGTTGTTGTAGCTGTGACACTATCTTCTGTGGTATACATAGCTACAGTGTTGACCTGTTAGCTACCTTCTTCCTGTTTTCCTGTATATCAGCAACCATGCAGCATTGTAGCACTGTGTGTCACTATACATACCAGCAACATACACTGTCTCCCTCATTTCCAGGACCTTCTGGCAGACTACAACTGCAGCTGTCCTGGTGGCTTCAGTGGGACCAACTGTGACCAGGAGCCGGGTGAGTGTGGATGGGTGAGAGTTGGAACAGACATTCTTCATGCAACTGATGTTTGCCATTCATTGACCAGCTCCAGTGCTCAACTCAAAACAAAGAAAGTACATCAAAAACGATGATACAAATACATGACGATGCTGACATTGAAGCACAAGGAAACTGGGTCTATCTCAAGCCAGAACTTAATTGCGTCATTAATGACATTATATACACCTGCTTTATAATTGCTTGTAGGTACACCATCTTCTAGGACACTGTCTTCTGGTACACTGCTGGCACCAGTGATTGGTGGAGTGGTGGGAGGGCTGCTGTTACTTGTTATCATTGTAGTCATCCTGACTGTGGCTACATGGATGTGTGTCAGACAGAGAAATGCTGTTTTGAAGGGTCAGTAAGCATGCAACCTCACCATGGTAGTATATTATCTGTTCATCACCTCATCTCATCTCTCACAGGCCATCCCTCACCCCAGGAAGACATTGACCTCAAGCCCAACCCAGTGTATGGGGTAGCTGGCAGTGGTATGTACTAACTCTCTTGCAGGTATCGGTCTCAGGTGAAGGTCATGGATATTATCTTATATTTCTCACAGACCACCCCCCACCCCAGGGAGACATTGACCTCCAGCCCAACCCAGTGTATGGGGTAGCTGGCAGTGGTATGTACTAACTCTCTTGCAGGTATCGGTCTCAGGTGAAGGTCATGGATATTTCTCACAGACCACCCCCCACCCCAGGGAGACATTGACCTCCAGCCCAACCCAGTGTATGGGGTAGCTGGCAGTGGTATGTACTAAACGGATGCCAGCTCATGATCAGGTGAAGCTGTGAAGGTGATGGATTGTCTCATCTTCTGCAGGCCACCCCCCACCCCAGGAAGACATTGACCTCCAGCCCAACCCAGTGTATGGGGTAGCTGCACCACAACAGTCCCAAGACTACTATGCATTGGACCACATCCACAAGACTAGTGGAGACATAAATGACACTTATGAATATGTGAACTAGAAAATATATTTCACTATATAATTAGCTATGTTGGGACACCAATGTACACACACAATACTGAATGCAATGAACAAACATCTGACATACCACAATAATGATGCTATTACAGAACACATGGCCAGGACAGTGGTACAAATACATGATGATGCTGACGAGGAAACTGGGTCTATCTCAAGCCAGAACTTGATTGTGTCCATATGCAAGAGACGGCTGCTACTATCTACATAGTTATACAAAACAAGTTGGTAATCAAGCTGCATTCGTATTGGACCATTTTGTGCTCCTTGCTATAATCTGTAAACACCAGCAGTATAAGTGTAAATGAGTATCCTCCATATATGGGCAACTTGATTCATGGAGATCATCATAGGCGTAGGAACCGAGGGGGGGGGGGCACCGAGGGCATGTGCCCCCCCCCCCAAGTTTACATAAATTGTTATATTAATTGCTCACTACTCTATGTATAGTTTGAAACTGTGCCCCCCCAATCGAAAAGTCTTTCCTACGCCACTGATCATAGTGGAGTAGCTACAATATAGAAAGAGGCAATGTACAAAAATTAGCTGTACAAGTTGTAACAAGCCGAGCATAACAGGATGTGGTCATTGTCATAACGGTTGTGTCAAGTCTGTTTCATTTGCTGAGTAGAATAGTTTGAGTTTCCAGCAATAAACTGGCTATCTAGCCACACCATGCAGCCATCTGCAAACTGAAGAGCTAGCTACTTTGAGATGGGACCTTTGCAGCTGGTGTGTCTCCTTTGTGTGGCAACTGTAAGTCTGAGGCTCTCCTTGATGATGTGCACATGCTTCATGTCCTGGCACTGCCACCATCACTGTAATACTGCTAGGTGTGTGTGGAGGCAGACTACCGACTGGAGGTTCTGTTCCTCAGACTAGCCAACCCGACTGGGATGTGTGGAGATCCTCAGTGTGCAGCCAACCAAGGATGTTGTGACAGTCCACTACCATGTGCAGGACAGTGTGGCTACCATCCCAGGTTCTGTGTGAGACCACTCGGTACCACGTCCAATTCCAGCTCAGACTGCCTCCAACCAATAACTTTCACAAACTTTGGTGTAAGTAGGGATCCTGACTTTCTTGCCTTTGAGATTGGCAATGATGACTTCATTGGAACACCAAACCCTGCTGTCTTCACTGGACCTAGGTGGCCAGTAAGTTGATGGGTACGTTAACTTAGTTATTCACAGTACACACTCATACCCTCCTCACATGCCACAGGGAGGCATACAGCTGTTCATGGAGGTGTATGACCTTGACAATGGCTTGGCTGTGGAACTGGTGGACAGGTTTGCTGTGGATGTGAATGTTTCAGTTGGATCCAACATCACCATAAACAGCACTGGAGTCTTTGGTCTCATGCAACTGCAAGTGAACTTCCGAGTGATGTGTGTGGAGGACTTCTTTGTCCTGGACTGTGCCACCTGCTCTGGGGTCAACAGGGACCCCTCTACAAAGTGCTCCACATGTCTGACAGGCTATGGAGGAAGTGACTGCACTGTGGGTAGGTTATACCATACCTAGTCGTGTTCCCAGGCCATTACAAAGAAATGCCAAATGGCCTAGGTACGAGGCTATACCATACTTGATCAAACCTGTCAGCAAATTAGCTAACACAACAGTCTACTGCAGACCTTGACCGCTGTGGACACACCACTCCATGTGAGAATGGTGCAACATGCAACAATACTGGACCTGATCAGTATGAGTGTCTGTGTGCAGCAGGGTTTGAGGGACTCAACTGTGAGAGGGAGACAGATGAGTGTGATCCCAACCCCTGCATGAATGGAGGGACTTGCACAGTGAGTTGTTGTAGCTGTTACACTATCTTCTGTGGTATACATAGCTACAGTGTTGACCTGTTAGATACCTTCTTCCTGTTTTCCTGTATACCAGCAACCATGTAGCATATTACTGTGTGTCACATGATGATGCTGACATTGAATCAGAAGGAAACTGGGTTTATCTCAAGCCAGAACTTAATTGCGTCATTAATGACATTATATACACCTGCTTTATAATTGCTCCTGGTACACCATCTTCTGGGACACTGTCTTCTGGTACATACCGGCTTGTCTCCTTATTTCCAGGACCTGCTTGCCGGCTACAATTGTAGCTGTCCTGGTGGATTCAGTGGGACCAACTGTGACCAGGAGGGTGAGTGTGGGAGGGTGAGGGGTGTGAAGGAGTCATAAAAGAAATTCTTCATGCAATACATGAAGCTGATGTTTGCCATTCATTGACCAGCTCCAGTGCTCAACTCAAAACAAAGAAAGTACATCAAAAATGATGATACAAATACATGATGCTGCTGACATCACGAGGAAACTGGGTCTATCTCAAGCCAGAACTTAATTGCGTCATTAATGACATTATATACACTTGCTTTATAATTGCTTGTAGGTACACCATCTTCTGGGACACAGTCTTCTGGGACAGTGCTGGCACCAGTGATTGGTGGAGTGGTGGGAGGGATGCTGTTACTTGTTATCATTGTAGTCATCCTGACTGTGGCTACATGGATGTGTGTCAGACAGAGAAATGCTGTTTTGAAGGGTCAGTAAGCATGCAACCTCACCATGGTAGTATCGTATCTGTTCATCACCTCATCTCTCACAGGCCACCCCCCACCCCAGGAAGACATTGACCTCCAACCCAACCCAGTGTATGGGGTAGCTGCACCACAACAGTCCCAAGACTACTATGCATTGGACCACATCCACAAGACTAGTGGAGATATAAATGACACTTATGAATATGTGAACTAGAAAATATATTTCACTGTATATTTATGTCAGTTTTTTTTCGCTCTCGCACCAACCAAATAACAACCAGATAGTTCTCAAGTTGGGATCAAACGTTTTGGCCACTATACAGTGGCCCTCATCAGTGTAATACAGGCAGTACAACTGCATGAGAATAAATACAGCAAGGGAAAAGTGGCGGGAATAAAAGGCGGGTGAAGAAATTTTGAAAAATAACAGGTGTAACAGAACAATATGAAAAACAAGGAGAGGGAGGAGACAGTACAGGGGATACAAGGCTGGGAGACTTGAAAATGTGTAGACGGTTTTGAAGGTGGGGGGAAGGGGGGGAGAGCTATGATGAAAGATGGCTGGTCTGTGTGATCAGCTGATCGTAGACTGTTGGTAACATGCCTCTCTCTCTGTTCAAGGGTTGTGGTTGTCTGCGGATGTGCCAACTCTCCAGGGTGCATCGCTGTTGGAGGAGGGAGCTGGCATCGATGACTTGGGCATCTGACCAATCAATGTCATGGCCAGTGTCCATAGCATGTTCAGCAAGGGCAGAGGTCATGGAGTTGGCTGTTGTCAGGGCCCGTTTGTGTTCCTTGAGGCGGTGCATCAGAGTCCTTCCTGTCTGGCCTACATAAGTGGTGGGGCAATCACCACAAGGAACCCTGTACACCACCCCTGCCTTCTCCTCTGGTGGGACAGGGTCTTTTACTCGAGTCAGAAGATTCTTGAATGTTTTGTGTGGTTTGAAACAGGTCCTGATGCCGAGGGGAGCCAGCACTCTTCTGACCGCCTCAGACGTGCGGTTCACATACGGGATGACCACGGTAGCCTCCGGGAGTGTGTTGGCCTGCTGTTGGTGTATTGGGTGGGGAAGGGTGAGGATCCGGTCAGGGTATTCATTGTTTGTCAGGGCCTCTCTGACATGGAAAAACTGACATGGATATACCGACATGGATATACCCAACCACACAGGACTCTACAAACTATATATTTATGTTGGGACACCAATGTACACACACAATACTGAATGCAATGAACAAACATCTGACATACCACAATAATGATGCTACTACAGAACACATGGCCAGGACAGTGGTACAATACATGATGATGCTGACGAGGAAACTGAGTCTATCTCAAGTCAGAACTTGATTGTGTCCATATGCAAGAGACGGCTGCTACTATCTACATAGTTATACAAAACAAGTTGGTAATCAAGCTGCATTCGTATTGCACCATTTTGTGCTCCTTGCTATAATCTGTAAACACCAGCAGTATAAGTGTAAATGAGTATCCTCCATATATGGGCAACTTGATTCATGGAGATCATCATAGGCGTAGGAACCGAGGGGGGGGGGGGGGCACCGAGGGCATGTGCCCCCCCCCCCAAGTTTACATAAATTGTTATATTAATTGCTCACTACTCTATGTATAGTTTGAAACTGTGCCCCCCCAATCGAAAAGTCTTTCCTACGCCACTGATCATAGTGGAGTAGCTACAATATAGAAAGAGGCAATGTACAAAAATTAGCTGTACAAGTTGTAACAAGCCGAGACATAACAGGATGTGGTCAATCTGGTTGTGTCAAGTCTGTTTCATTTGCTGAGTAGAAGAGTTTGAGTTTCCAGCAATAAACTGGCTATCTAGCCACACCATGCAGCCATCTACAAACTGAAGAGCTAGCTATATACTTTGAGATGGGACCTTTACAGCTGGTGTGTCTCCTTTGTGTGGCAACTGTAAGTCTGAGGCTCTCCTTCATGATGTGCACATGCTTCATGTTCTGGCACTGCTACCATCACTGTAATACTGCTAGGTGTGTGTGGAGGCAGACTACCGACTGGAGGTTCTGTTCCTCAGACTAGCCAACCCGACTGGGATGTGTGGAGATCCTCAGTGTGCAGCCAACCAAGGATGCTGTGACAGTCCACCACCATGTGCAGGACAGTGTGGCTACCATCCCAGGTTCTGTGTGAGACCACTCGGCACCATGTCCAATTCCAGCTCAGACTGCCTACAGAGAATAACTATCACAAACACTGCTACAAGTGTGCGTAATGAATTTCTTACCTTTGTGACTGGAAATGATGACTTCTTTGGATCACCAAACCCTGCTGTCTTTACTGGACCTAGGTGGCCAGTAAGTTGATGGTACGTTAACTTAGTTATTCACAGTACACACTCACACTCTCCTCACATGCCACAGGGAGGCATACAGCTGTTCATGGAGGTGTATGACATTGAACAAACTGGCTTTGATGGTGAACTGGTGGACAGGTTTGCTGTAGATGTGAATGTTTCAGTTGGATCCAACATCACCACAGACAGCACTGGAGTCTTTGGTCTCATGCAACTGCAAGTGAACTTCCGAGTGATGTGTGTGGAGGACTTCTTTGTCCTGGACTGTGCCACCTGCTCTGGGGTCAACAGGGACCCCTCTACAAACTGCTCCACATGTCTGACAGGCTATGGAGGAAGTGACTGCACTGTGGGTAGGTTATACCATACCTAGTCGTGTTCCCAGGCCATTACAAAGAAATGCCAAATGGCCTAGGTACGAGGCTATACCATACTTGATCAAACCTGTCAGCAAATTAGCTAACACAACAGTCTACTGCAGACCTTGACCGCTGTGGACACACCACTCCATGTGAGAATGGTGCAACATGCAACAATACTGGACCTGATCAGTATGAGTGTCTGTGTGCAGCAGGGTTTGAGGGACTCAACTGTGAGAGGGAGACAGATGAGTGTGACCCCAGCCCCTGCATGAATGGAGGGACTTGCACAGTGAGTTGTTGTAGCTGTTACACTATCTTCTGTGGTATACATAGCTACAGTGTTGACCTGTTAGATACCTTCTTCCTGTTTTCCTGTATACCAGCAACCATGTAGCATATTACTGTGTGTCACATGATGATGCTGACATTGAATCAGAAGGAAACTGGGTTTATCTCAAGCCAGAACTTAATTGCGTCATTAATGACATTATATACACCTGCTTTATAATTGCTCCTGGTACACCATCTTCTGGGACCCTGTCTTCTGGTACATACCTTGTCTCCTTATTTCCAGGACCTGCTTGCCGGCTACAATTGTAGCTGTCCTGGTGGATTCAGTGGGACCAACTGTGACCAGGAGGGTGAGTGTGGGAGGGTGAGGGGTGTGAAGGAGTAATAAAAGAAATTCTTCATGCAATACATGAAGCTGATGTTTGCCATTCATTGACCAGCTCCAGTGCTCAACTCAAAACAAAGAAAGTACATCAAAAATGATGATACAAATACATGATGATGCTGACATTGAATCAGAAGGAAACTGGGTCTATCTCAAGCCAGAACTTAATTGCATCATTAATGACATTATATACACCTGCTTTATAATTGCTTGTAGGTACTCCTGGTACACCATCTTCTGGGACACTGTCTTCTGGTACACCATCTTCTGGGACACTGCTGGCACCAGTGATTGGTGGAGTGGTGGGAGGGCTGCTGTTACTTGTTATCATTGTAGTCATCCTGACTGTGGCTACATGGATGTGTGTCAGACAGAGAAATGCTGTTTTGAATGCTGGTCAGTAAGTATGCGACCTCACCATGGTAGTATCGTATCTGTTCATCACCTCATCTCTCACAGGCCACCCCCCATCCCAGGAAGACATTGACCTCCAACCCAACCCAGTGTATGGGGTAGCTGGCAGTGGTATGTACTAAACGGATGGCAACTCATGATCAGGTGAAGCTGTGAAGGTGATGGATTATCTCATCTTCTGCGGGCCACCCCTCACCCCAGGGAGACATTGACATCAAGCCCAACCCAGTATATGGGGTAGCTGCACCACAACAGTCCCAAGACTACTATGCATTGGACCACATCCACAAGACCAGTGGAGATATAACTGACACTTATGAATATGTGAACTAGAAAATATATTTCACTATATATTTATGTTGGGACACCAATGTATACACACAATACTGAATGCAATGAACAAAACATCTGCATGACATACCACAATAATGATGCTATTATAGAACACATGGCCAGGACAGTGGTACAATACATGATGATGCTGACGAGGAAACTAGGTCTATCTCAAGCCAGAACTTGATTGTGTCCATATGCAAGAGACGGCTGCTACTATCTACATAGTTATACAAAACAAGTTAGTAATCAAGCTGCATTCAAATTGGACCATTTTGTGCTCCTTGCTATAAATAAGTGTAAATGAGTATCCTCACTATAGCTACCATATATGGGCAACTTGATTCATGGAGATCATCATAGGCGTAGGAACCAGGGGGGGGAGGGGGGGGAGGGGGGGGGGGGGGGGGGGCACCGAGGGCATGTGCCCCCCCAAGTTTACATAAATTGTTATATAAATTGCTCACTACTCCATGTATAGTTTGAAACTGTGCCCTCCCAATTGAAAAGTCTTTCCTACGCCACTGATCATAGTGGAGTAGCTACAATATAGAAAGAGGCAATGTACAAAAATTAGCTGTACAAGTTGTAACAAGCCGAGACATAACAGGATGTGGTCATTGTCATAATGGCTGTGTCAAGTCTGTGTCATTTGCTGAGTAGAAGAGTTTGAGTTTCTAGCAATAAACTGGCTATCTAGCCACACCATGCAGCCATCTGCAAACTGAAGAGCTAGCTACTTTGAGATGGGACCTTTGCAGCTGGTGTGTCTCCTTTGTGTGGCAACTGTAAGTCTGAGTCTCTCCTTCATGTTGTGCACATGCTTCATGCTCTGGCACTGCCACCATCACTGTAATACTGCTAGGTGTGTGTGGAGGCAGACTACCGACTGGAGGTTCTGTTCCTCAGACTAGCCAACCCGACTGGGATGTGTGGAGATCCTCAGTGTGTAGCCAACCAAGGATGCTGTGACGGTCCACCACCATGTGCAGGACAGTGTGGCTACCATCCCAGGTTCTGTGTGAGACCACTCAGCACCACATCCAATTCCAGCTCTCACTGCCTCCAGACAATAACTTTAACAAACACTGCTACAAGTGAGCCTAATGAACTTCTTACCTTTGTGACTGGCAATAATGACTTCTTTGGAACACCAAACCCTGCTGTCTTCACTGGACCTAGGTGGCCAGTAAGTTGATGGTACATTAACTTAGTTATTCACAGTACACACTCATACTCTCCTCACATGCCACAGGGAGGCATACAGTTGTTCATGGAGGTGTATGACCTTGACAATGGCTTTGATGTGGAACTGGTGGACAGGTTTGTTGTGGATGTAAATGTTTCAGTTGGATCCAACATCACCATAAACAGCACTGGAGTCTTTGGTCTCATGCAACTGCAAGTAAACTTCCGAGTGATGTGTGTGGAGGACTTCTTTGTCCTGGACTGTGCCACCTGCTCTGGGGTCAACAGGGATCCCTCTACAAACTGTTCCACATGTCTGACAGGCTACGGAGGAAGTGACTGCACTGTGGGTACGTTACATCTGCCAACATAGCTGGCCAACTAACATGATAGTAACTATACTATACTGCAGACCTTGACCGCTGTGGACACACCACTCCGTGTGAGAATGGTGCAACATGCAACAATACTGGACCTGATCAGTATGAGTGTCTATGTGCAGCAGGGTTTGAGGGAGTCAACTGTGAGAGAGAGACAGATGAGTGTGACCCCAGCCCCTGCATGAATGGAGGCACTTGCACAGTGAGTTGTTGTGGCTGTGACATGATCTTCTGTGGTATACATAGCTACAGTGTTGACCTGTTAGCTACCTTCTTCCTGTTTTCCTGTATATCAGCAACCATCAGTGTAGCACTGTGTGCCACTCTATGTACCAGCAACATACACTGTCTCCTCATTTCCAGGACCTTCTGGCAGACTACAACTGCAGCTGTCCTGGTGGCTTCAATGGGACCAACTGTCACCAGGAGCCGGGTGAGTGTGTCTCTGGGTGAGGGGGTGTGAAGGAGTCAAAAAAGAAATTCTTCATGCGATACATGAAGCTGATGTTTGCCATTCATTGACCAGCTCCAGTGCTCAACTCAAAACAAAGAAAGTACACCAAAAACGATGATACAAATACATGATGCTGCTGACATCACGAGGAAACTGGGTCTATCTCAAGCCAGAACTTAATTGCGTCATTAAGGACATTATACACCATTCTGCTTTATAATTGCTTGTAGGTACACCATCTTCTGGGACGCAGTCTTCTGGGACACTGCTAGCGCCAGTGATTGGTGGAGTGGTGGGAGGGATGCTGTTACTTGTTATCATTGTAGTCATCCTGACTGTGGCTACATGGATGTGTGTCAGACAGAGAAATGCTGTTTTGAAGGGTCAGTAAGCATGCAACCTCACCATGGTAGTATATTATCTGTTCATCACCTCATGTCTCACAGGCCACCCCCCACCCCAGGAAGACATTGACCTCCAGCCCAACCCAGTATATGGGGTAGCTGCACCACAAGACTCCCAAGACTACTATGCATTGGACCACATCCACAAGACTAGTGGAGATATAAATGACACTTATGAATATGTGAACTAGAAAATGTATTTCACTATATAATTAGCTATGTTGGGACACCAATGTACACACACAATACTGAATGCAATGAACAAACATCATACCACAATAATGATGCTATTACAGAACACATGGCCAGGACAGTGGTACAAATACATGATGATGCTGACATTGAATCACAAGGAAACTGGGTCTATCTCAAGCCAGAACTTGATTGCGTCCAGGATCTGTTGGGTGGGTTCCTGGACTGTTCTGAACACGTGTACCTTCATGCTAGAGGGGAACCCCGGGCGCTGTGAGGCAATTGCAAAGCATTTAGAGTCACTGGGGTGGACACAGTACCCCACCAACTGCTTGCGAGGATAGTTTCTGTTCACAAACAAACGATGCTTCTTGTCTGTGAGATTGATCCCAAGAGACGAGACCTGCATGTGTATGACATTCCCCTGGACAGCCGCCTGCCCCGCTGCCACTCCTTCCTCATTAAATATTTTAATGGCTTCCAAAATAGACTGCGGGGTCAGTGGGAAGTCCAAGGCGGCCGAACCAACATAGTTTAGTGAGAATCTAGCGTAGTCCTCCTCTGTGAAGTCGAGGGGGGAGAGGATATGACCAGTGTGTTGCTGTGGCTGGTCTCTGGAAGGAGATGACTGATTAAGAAGAGGAGTGTGAGCGACAAAGGAAGCTGTTGGGCTGGAGGAGCGCTGGGAGATAGTGAGTGACCTCAGTCGCTTGAGGATCCCATGGCCTTCACAGCCACCAGTTGAACCCTGCAGGGGGAGAAGACATTGCCAGTAATAAGACTACATATAGTCAAAGGGAGCTTGAACCACGTACCTCAGCTTGGTCGTATTCTTCACTGTCATCAGCCGAGAGCTCATCGTAGAAGGACCCTCCCCGCTGGTAGAAGGTGATCTGGCAGGACTGTCGCAGGAATGAAACCAGAGACACCATCAGAGCAGCACTGTTACACCGGAGGACATGACCTATCAGGGGTTTCCCCTCCTCCTTGATGATGTAACCAATAAACCTCTTGTCCTGCGAGTACACTCCAATAGCTCGTATCCGACTGGTCTCGTGCATGGCGTAGATTATTTCCATGTCATCAGACATATCTACCAACCTCACTTGTGCGATACTGAGCCACACCCCCACCTCCTTCGCCTGACTCGGTCTACTCTCGGTGAGAACCTTCTGGATGACATCGTTGACGCTGTGTAGCTTGCCGGCTACTGCACTACCAATGTGTGTGGCCGGAAGTTTGTGCAGGAGTTCTGTGGGGGAGAAGGGGGTGTCTCTGGGGGAGGGGGTGTGGTCGCTCTCACTGCCACTGGTGGTACTGGAGAGGCTCATGTCACTGGGGGGGCGGGAGAGCATGTCCAATGCCCTTTGCGAGCTCACCTGTGTGTATGGAGAGAGGGGGGACCATATGAGATAATGGGGAAGACCAGCAACATATGTTTGTTACATCATAAACAAACCAACACACGCCTCATTGCAAGGTTGAAATGCTCTCGTGCACTTATTAGGAGTTACATATGGACCAATAGGAGGTGAGTGCAGAGTTCTTATATAGAAACATACCCAACTTATTTACCAGGTACATAAGTGCCAATATGAAAATGATGCAGAGTTCTTGGAAACATACCAAGCCAATTTAGCCTTGAATGGTGTCACCAGAGTATGAGTCATAGGTTAAACATATTCATGGGTAGTGCATTTCCGTATCCTTGGAGCTGTCTGTTAGCCATGGCAATACTAGGTCAGGGTTGGCAAGAAGGAAGATGGCACAACTGATAGGCTGCCAGCCTTTAGGCCCTGAGAGATATAGTCAGCCAATCTGGCCATTAGTTGTCATAAGACTGAATCAGTCGAGACAGGTAAACAAGCCGGACGTCTAGTGCATACTTGGCAGATCAACAGCCTCCCTCCGTCAGTAGCAAACAGCTATTAGGAAACACATTGGAACTATTTCATACTGAAAGCTTATTTTGTGATGTTAATTTAGCCGTGTAACTTGAAACACTAACACACTACTGCCACAACATTGGCTATTGGTGGATGCACATTCCCACGTTGGTACATGCAGAGGTACACGCTCCAAAACAGAACACTCCTTCTATTGGGGAACAGATGATTGGACTTTGGTGTATAGGACTTGTTCAAAATCTGGGAGTGACCCGAGAGGGTGAGTATATGCGAGTGTCCTGGGTAGAAATTGAACATTATTCTGTTGTCTTTCAATCATGCTATCGTGCTTCAAAATGGTGTTGTGTAGAACTTTTGTTAAGGGTGGGGCTCATAATCACTGTGTGGACGTGTATTTACACATTAATTTTATGCAGCTCACATGAATCCTACCCTCAGCAGAAGTTTTGCACTACAGTGCTTCAAACACAGAAACACAATCAACATACTTTGATTTCTACTCAGACTGCCACATCAACATGATCTGAAGCGGTATAATTAGCTACAAACCCAGGCTTTCTGTTCTGTATTTGTCTTGCAGCTGCTAAGCCTGGGGCCGAGGGGTGGTACACATAGGGTATCGTAAACAATTGAGTATTCGCTTGAGAATACATAGTCATCAATCCTTGTGCATCAAACTACAACGAGTTGCAACATTTTCAGTGCCAAAGGACCTGCTTCAGGCAAATACAGCACATGGTGGATTCCACCAGGAATAAGGTCCCTTGGGAAGTTGGAGGCACTCAAGAATTGATAACCATTCTCAAGCAAATACTCAGTTTAAACACAACCGCTCAGTCCTTGTCCCGAGAGATAAGTTGTCATAACTCCGATGATCACATAGGGTATGTGAGCTATTTCGCTGAGGGTGAAAGGCAATTGATGACCCATGCTTGAGCATAACCTGGCTGTGAAGGAGTGTGTCACATCGAGTCACCTGCATGCCTCTGATAACACAGCCACTAATGGTTCTCAAACTACACCCCCTCCCTCCCACACACATTTTTCTCCTAGCTACAAGCATAGATAACTATTTTGTGGGGGTGCATGTGTGTGCATGTATGTACGGTTGAAGCAAAATTTGCCTGTTTAGCACATGAGTAGGAAATGTATCGTCCTGCACCCAGATTTCCCAAAGCGGATAGTACAACCTTTCAAGACCTATATAGGTTATCCTCTTTTGGGAGGTCAAAGTGAAAGACCACAGGAAGCACAGCATACCACAGAGGTGTAATCAAAGCAGACTCAGCACCTTGAGATGAAGCCAATATGGTGCTTATCAGGAGTATCACACTTTCATCTAATAGCCAGCAGGCTTTGAAGCCCATTGTACACAAACCAGCTGAACAGGATGGTTTTCAACTTTTATGGAAGTGTACATTTCAGAGTTTGTTTACAGCAGCTGCTACACCTCAGAGGGACAGACAGTACATATACCAGGCTCAAAAACATGTGATTGATTATTAATTTAAACCAGCCAAAAATGGATGAAAGGGGGAGAAAATTTTGCAGTGGTAGCCGTTCCCAGGCCTCCTATTTTTACTCTTTTCCTGGGCAATGTGAACACAAACCAAAAAAGGGGAGACCTGGGGGACGAGGCTAAATGCAGTAGCACACAGACAAGACGACAGAGAAGAGGAGTGGTTCCAATTTCTTACCTTGCTGAGAGTGATATCGTCCACACTCTGGGACTGAAGACGCACAGCATCATAGAGTGCACTGGAGACGAGGTGATCCGGACATCGCAGCACGTGACAGACAGGAATACTCTTGGGTCGCCACAATACCAGCCCCACGATTCTCTTGTTCTTTGAACACTTTTGCACAGAGAGAAGCTCCTTCAGTGCAAATGACTTGAAGAGGAGGGCTGAGTTGTTAGGAGGGGCAAGGCGGATTTTCTCCGATGTCACATACACTACAACATCCACAGTCCGAGAAACCACAAGTTCCTTAGCAGCCATGTTAACACAGTCTACATAATAGTCGATCTCCTTTGATCCCAGGTAGTCCGCTGGGTACTGTCCACAGTCCTGCCCAACTTTGCACTGGAGGAAGGACACGGAGCGTGTTCGTCCAGTGTCAGGCAACATCTCTGGACTGGATTTGGTTGGTACCAGTTCTCTGTCGGCAGGATGTGTCCAAAATGAGTGTGAAGTCGATTTTCTTCTGGGAGGTGGGACAGGTTTGGTCTTTCTTAGCTGTGGGGAGAGAGGTGGGGAGGAGCTGTCCTGCAGCAAGGGGGAGGGTACCGAGGGGGAAATGCTGCCACCTGATTGGGCAGTGGGTGGGGGAGAGCTGGTGGGGGTCCACCTGCCAGCCAGGGGGTGGTGTGGATGGCTTGTGGAAACAAGGACAGGAGAACTGTGTTCACCCTCATCACTGTCCTCCGAACCAGAGTGTCTAGAAAATTCTTTGCACCTCACTATGACTGGGCTGTCTTCTTCTGATGCAGTCGTGTTTCTCTTATCTCCCCAGCTGTCTTGAGCAACACTTTGCACTGGGCTCGTTGTCTCGGGACTAGCAGAGTCAGAACCGTGGTTCACCATGTGGAGGGCGACATAGCCCCCATGTTCCGGAGCCACAGGCGCATCTCGTTCCACATTGGGGCTCATAGGATCTACGGTCGGCGACGTACAGTCTTCTAGAGGGGGGAGCAGCGGAGGGGGCAGCGGGGGAGGAGAACGGGGAGGACTGACGCGTCTCTTCTTCACTCGTATCTTGTTAGGGCTGGTATTGAGCTTCGTTTCTGGAGCTATCTCGGGCTCCACGCCGTTGCAGTTCTCCTCCGGCCGCTCTTCTTCATCGTCGATCACAAAGCTGGGCGTATCTACCATATCGTTACTGTTACACGTACCTAACTCGGGCGTTTGTTTTCTTCGAACAGCAGTGCGTTTACTTTCGAATCTACTGCGAGTAAATAAAGGGACGGCCCCGCACGTCCCAGGATCTGAGCGAGCTCTGCACTGCTCAGAACCGATCCTCAGCAGTTGTCCAACCCTAGAATGGCTTCCCCCGGGGTAGGAAACTGCAAACTCAATGTCAACATACCTTCCTTTCAAGGACCTCTCTTTACATGCCAGCTTTGTAGAATGCGAGAGCTCGTTCTCTATGTGCAGTAGGTCTTCCAGCGTATCGTGCGCCTGCAGGTAAGAATTGCTGGAGGGTCGGGTGACTCGCGACGGTGTGAAGTCGGTGAACTGGATCGGACTCAGCCGTGAATACAGCGTGGACGAATCTGCAGCCATAGCTGTGCAGCGCAGCCAGCTGAAAAGTGTAAACAAGCGTAAAATATCTCGAAAACAAATGAGCGATGGCCGGCGAATGTCATTTTATACCAGCCGGAATATTAGCGTAGCATATTAATTAACGCTAATAGGTGAGGTATTGATTCGGACCATTAGCCCTACAAACGAGGCTTGAACTGCTGCGGTGCTCATAAGTTCCTGCGTCAACAAGCACACACCACTGAAAAAGCACAGCTGAGCTAAGTAGGTCATGGAAAAATCTTGTTAAAGTTGGTGCATCAATCCTGCTGCAGAGTATATATACCTCCCACACGGAATCTAAGGCCCTTGAAGCAGTGTAATGTAACACCATCCGTTGTGGAATAGCAGATGATATTACATTAAGTTCTAGGAGCCTCTCCTTAAAATAATGAGTGTCATTCATTTATGAAATGCAATCTATTGGTTGTCTTATTCTCTGATAATGGGCTGCCCTGGCCTTGATTGTCATTAAATTCATCATTCTATCCATAAGGAAAGGGTTGTACATTGGTAAATCCTATCTGGGTAGTACACGTCACTTCTGTTCCCCAGGTACCACTAGCAGGTATTCTTTGGAGAGATGTCAATGTGGTGGTGCTATCTGCAAGCACCCTGAGCAACATATGATGGTGCACAGGGTTATGTTAATTGAGTACACCTTGCAACAATGTTGGTAAGAAATTTGGCTAGCCTCATTCCAGGCTGCTCCCGAGCTTCCCAATGCTTGCAGTACGGTGCAAAATGAAAAGCTGGGAGGGACTTGAGCCAAATACCCCCCCCCCAAGCTTCTTTTTACTTAGCACAGGAGAGCCTGGGAGTGAGGATACAAACAGTAGGATCTTGTTTAGCGTTGTTGGGTGGGCTGAAAACAGTGACTAATAAACTTCTAGTGTTCCCACATATCTCTTGGTTACCATGGCAATGGCTACCAAATATTACTCCATACACAACATGGCAAAAATATGATCTGTAGCATGTCAGGTGGCGGCACTCCTATTTCAGTAGCTGTACTGGATACTTGAACTCTCCTGACACGAAAGTTTTGGAATGTTTGTAACATTACACCACTCAGAAAGGACACTGATTCACCACCTAACCACTACAGCAATTAAACTTACAGGAGCTGGAATGTTTTATACAAATGAATTAGCATCTAGCTCTCTCATGGGAACATGAAGCAGAACAGCTGCTTGGTTTCAACCATGAGTTGGAGAATAATATAAATGCATGGAGTCGTGAGTCTAGATTCCATTCCAGGTTATAGCTCAGAACAAGCTGTGGTTTGGGATGTGTTGTAGCCTGCAGCTGGTTCCTGGCCCTGCAGTGTGGCCTTCAGCTGGTAAACTGAAGTTGCAATTTTAAAGCAGTAGAGTAGTATGCAAAGGAAACGTGTAAAAAGTGGACAACAGGCACTCCTTTCCCCCTCCCCTCAGTGCCAGGAACCAGGCCAGAATGTAGACTCTAGCTATTTCATCATGCCAGGGAATAGTTGATTCAATGTATGTTCATCTACTGCTGCAAGTTTCTTCATTGTCGCCAAGTGTTTCCACCCAGCTGCAACTAGCTCTTCAACCTTTGCAGGATCACTTTCACTGCGGTAGATCTCAAACAGGTCACGAACATTGTACCTACAAGAAAGATCGTGCAAAATCCTAAGTATACATTAAAATAATTATATATATTAAAGGCAGATACTTTAGTTTCTCCCTCAATTTCACAGCAGGAAACTGGACAGCCATTCTCAAACTTGCTCTGTATAACCTCAATGCTGCCATGATGATACTGCTCCAATTATCCGAACGACAAATATCGAAATTCATTTTTAAGGCCGATATGGTCCCGAGGGCAAGCGTGGCGTTGTTGTTTGCTTCGTTGTTCGCTGGCGGGATAATCTACTTTGTTCACCGTAACCAAAAGTCTGACAGGAAGGTAAGGAGAGAAGTGGAGCCTTTGTGCTGGAGGTGGTGTCCTAGTGCAAGTATATGAACCAAAAATTGTCATGCAATTACGTGTGCTGTGTTTGCAGAGGATGCATCTTGGCGTTGAGAGAGACGCAGATCGGCAGAGGCGAAAGGAGGAGAACAGACGATTACTGGAGGAGCAGATTGCATTGCAGAAACAATTGGAAGAAAGGGACAGACAAGAGACAGCCGAGTCTAGTCTCTCCAGATGACAGTGAACTAGTCCAGTTGTCTTCAAAAGGAAGCTGAGTACAGAAAGTGGCTGCACCAGACTGCAACAGCTACAATACCCATGCACTAGTCATAGTACACACATTATCAACTCCAACAATATCTCTGTACAATGCATGAAGTAAGGGTACACAACAGCAACTATAATATGCCTATTTTAATTCACCTCTGGTAGACAGACACCATTCAATACACGTTACGGTACTAATCAAAGTGGTAAGCTACACCATGCAGCTGGCTTCACGTCTTTGCATCTTGTTTTGAAGTGTTCTCCTTTGCTGTTTCCATATCTTGTCCCTCCTCCATCTTTTCTTCTTTGGTGTCCATCTTTTCTTCTTTGGGCAGTTGACTTTCAGAGTTGGCCATTTCCCCCTTCTCCTCAGCAACGTTTGACCATAGTGACGGTGACTAAAAACAGAACAATATTTTATGAAGCCTCTAAAATGGTTCACATAGCAATACTGTCGATATTCCTCAAAGTTTCAAATACAAATTACAGTTGTTTGCATAATGTTGTTCATCAGCTACTTGGTACCGAGAAGTACCTTCCTACTAGCCTCGTTCTCAGGCTCCTCCTCAGCTTCTTATCACACAAGCAATGAGGCAGGAGTCTGGGAATAACATAGCACCCCCTCATACCAGAAGAGAGGAGGACATGATGACAAGTGACAATTAGTGTCCTCCCTCCTCTCCATACTGTGACTGGAGATAAGGTTCATTTCTCTTACGGAAAATTGGAAGTGCTGCATCTCGTCAGGGGCTTCAGAGGCATCGCTGGGGCCAATGAGATCTCCCTCTGACAACAAGCCTCCTTCTACTGCATTCCCAAATTTCTCCTTCCTCAGTTCTTGTAACCGTTCAGAAATAAACTGTCGCCTGCACAAGGATTCAATGACTAGAATAACTTCCTTTAACAGTACCATAACAATGTATACCACTCACTTGTTAGGAATATCAAATTCGTCTGGCAACTTGGTCAACTGTTGCATCACATGGGCCTCTTCTAGCTCTAAAGGATCCTGTGCTGCTTCTGCACACACTGCAGAGAGACAATAGTACATCAGACTACTACTCCTTGAGCGTCCTCCTGTGCTACAATGTTCAACACTAGACTGTCACGGTGATTTTATTCAACCACACTCTGGTAATGAATGGAGGTTCAAGGTGGCTGTCCTTCCATTCACTTCAATACTTAAGCAACCCCTGAATAGCAGACACCCTGCTACTCTGAACACTAAGATCTTAGACTGTCATGGTGATTGGCAATTTTTTATTCAACCACACTCTGGTAATCTTTCTGGCAACAACCATCAACCACACGTGTGTCTGATGCAATACTTATCCAGAGTGTGCTATATAAAATTTGCAACTACCATGATGGTCTAAGATCTAGTGTTCATTGAATACCCAGAGACAAGCTCCCTACTAGAACATGTAGCTAGCCTGGACTGATGAGGGGGAGGACCAATGCCAAGCACTACCTGACATGAAGCCAGGTATAGGGCCCAGGGCGGCACGGCAAGTGTGAAATGACAAGCTCTGCATGAAAGGCTACAAACCACCCGGCCTATACCTTGATATGCTGCAATCACCATTATCAGTGTACATGTACATGCACCCATGTGTGTGTAAAATGTGACCTGGCCAGAGGCTTATAATAAGTACAAAAGGAGATAACTATCACAATAAAATAGCAAACCAACACAAGGTACTACACTATAGTAATGGTGTGTAGTAGGTGTACCTTTTAGCTCTGTTTCAATAGCTTCTTGGGCTCTTTCTCGCAGTTTTCTATCCTAGAAAGTAAAAAAGTTCAGGAAGTTATGTGCATCCTATATAGTGGGGAGTTTTAATATCCACCTGCATATAGATGTGGTTCGATTTCAATCATCAAACAGCTAGTATGCATGCAATGTGTGTACATGCTGTTTCTGTACCTTCTCAATAGCTTCTTGTGAGACTTTAGGTGCACTTGGGAAGGTCACAAGTACAGCGCTCATGTTGTCTCTGCTATTCTGTAGGGGCATGTAAACACAGCTAAGGTGATTCATATGGTTGGCACTAATTGGAATAAACTGTCTGCCGCATACCTTATTGAGACAGGTATCAATCAAATCACTACAGATTTGTGAGAGGTCATCTGTCAACTCCAAGTGATGCCGGATATATGCAATCACATCGTCATTGGTCATGACATCAAAGACGCCATCACAAGCCAAGAAGAGAAACTCATCAGTTGACGGTTCTCGTTTCTGGATTGTGATTTCTGGCTCTGGTGAAACTAGCTGCTCAGTGGCTGGAAGCTCATTTGCACGCTTGTAATCAAAGTCCCCCAGTGCTCTGGATACAGCCAGAGAACCGTTAACTCGCTGCATCATAACTGTACCCCCTGCCTTCTCGATTCGGTTTCTCTCCTTCTCATTAAAAGGCTTGTGATCTTCTGTTGCAAACTCCACCTTTCCGTTGCGACAGAGAAGCCCCCTGGAGTCCCCACAGTTGCCCCAAATGATTTCCTTGGGAGAAACCATTACTACAATCGCAGTAGTACCGCTGCGGTCCTCGCCATTAGCCCACTGAGGGAGCTTCTTTATCCTCTCATCCAGGTTTAGAAAGCCTTTTTGAATGCCTTGCTTCACAGCATCAGCTGAAACTTCTTGATCCTTTTTTATATCTATGCTCTCCACGATGCAGTCTAGGAGGTGTTGGGAACAATACTGGGATACCTTTGGGCCAGCATGGCCATCAAAAACACCAAAAAAGCCCCAGTCTTTGAGGGAGAAGCTGGTATTGCAGACATGAGCGTCCTCCATCTCCATTCTCCACCCCTGCATTGCAGCCACTCCAAATCGAATACCACACCCCTCCCCCTTAGCAGTCACTTTCTCTGTCTTTGGTTTCTCTAGAAATGCTCCCATGATTCATGGACACTTTTAGTCAACAAAAGTTGGTTGATTCCAAGCTAAGGAGCAACAATAATTGTGAAGCTAAGTATAACTGTGCCCCTCGTACCAAATTATGCTTGATCAGCGCACCCGAACAGCTGAATCAACAAAGTTGCACCACACTGTGTTATAGTTTCGCTTATTACACTTTCTGCTGAGCAGTACAACGCTGGCATACCAGTTTAATCGAAATACCGGCTTTTTTGCTGAATGAAGCAGATCATGAAGTGGGAGACGCAGCCATTTTCAGATCAAATAATACACTCCCTGGATACCGTCCGTAATTTACCGTAAAATATATCTTACAGCGCATGCGTAATAAACGTCATCATGACATCATATCTAAAAATAACTTGCGAATACCAATTTTACTTGCACACGTGCGCCCTGCTGCAGCATGCTATCAGAGGCGAGGAGGTCGGACACGGTTGAACTTTAGTAATTAAAATGGCTGAGGTCACACTAATTGATCTTGGATATTGCAAGGTAGAAAGCTTTTTAGCTTTATCTATGACTGGCACCAGCCTTGAATCTTGATTTGAAAACTGGGGCCCCGCTCAGTAAAAGTCGAGAGAGCTAGTCTGTTGAGATACGAAAATCAATTAGTGTGACCTCGGCCATTTTAATTAGTAAAGTTCAACCGTGTCCGACCTCCTCCGAAATGATATATACTCCTGACGAACATGTCAGCTTCATCACTTGGATTGCGAATTTATATAAGGCATGTAGCGCATTCCCTATTTTCTACAGTCCGAGGTGCATATCATCAATTGTACACACAACAAGCAACAAGGGAATTTCAAGCAAGCAAAAAAAAAAAACTAACAGTCTAATGCAGATGACAAGCAATCTAATAATGAAGAAAACGTTCGCACAACATTTAATTCCTAGCGTAAAAATAAGTAGGCTCACATTTCATTTATAGGGTGAATCATAAAATCTATCTACTGGTGCAGTTAGCCCAGATTACAGCTCGCTCTGCCCATAAAGAGCACTTGAGAAGGACTGGTAGTCGAGTGCATCTGCTGGAGCACCAGGTGCAGTGTAGGGGGCCATCCGCTGGATGCAGTACTCAGCCTGGTCTGGTGGTAGCTCACGACGAAGCTCATCAGCAGTGATATAGGGCTGGGAGGAAGGAGAGAGACACCGGTGTAATAAGATCATTGTGCTAACTAAGGATAGGAATCGAGACTGCTTTGATGCAAATATGTAAACAAAACCCCTGACAGGTATTTACATGTAGCAGAATTGACGACTGCACCGATACAAAATATGCTACCTTGTCTCCAGCCAAGACCTTGAAGGAGTTCATGACCTGATCAGCAGTGTCCTGGTCTACCATCTCACGGGACATAAAGTCAACAAAGGCCTCAAAAGAGACTGTCCCAGTCTCATTTGGATCAATCTCTGCCCATAGCTTCTCAAAGACAGGGTCATCATTCTACAAGACAAATAAGAGAAGTGATGTTGAAGTCTAAATCACCATTGTGTGCAGTAGACAGTAGGTCTGGCTGGGAAGCAACTTACAGGATCAGATCCCAGTTTGTAGCCCAAACTAAGCAGGCAGGAGCGGTATTCATTCTTGTCCAGTTGGCCAGATCCATCCTGCAGGAAATACAGTCGCTAGCTATTCTAATTGGAGCACACTAGCAATCAAGGAATTCAAATGGATTCTAATTGCAAAATAACTGCAAGAGATTCCCCTTTTTACCCTGTCAAAGTGGTTGAAGGAGGAGCGATACTCCTTTAGCTGATCCTCGCTGAGTCCCTTGGAGTCTCGGATAAGGATCTGGTTCTCTGTCTCGTTGCTGGCTCGGTTGATGGCTGCCATCAGACCACCCCATGAGGAACGCAGCGCCTATGAAGTGAGAAACATATAACATGTAACACATGGCACAATATTAAAGTGGCTGGTTTGTGCACACGTACTTCCATGCTGTATTGTGTGTAGGGGTTGTCAAAGATGAGAGCAGCTTGAACAGCCTGGAGGAGGAGGAGAAATAAGAAAATCATAGGAGGGGAGCTACAGGGTACCAGTGGAGGCAGCATGGGAGACTGGTTAGCGACAGACCTGGTTGGTAGCCTCAATAGCATCAACCTCAGGCTGGTGGGCCATTACATCGCTTTGGAACTGTTTCACAGCAGCAAGTTGTTCCTGGAGGGGAAAGATGCAACTCAAGTGGATGTACGAGTGCAGAATGAATGCCAACTGTCAACATGCCTCCATGGTCCCCATGCCCTGCATGCTGAGGTCAGCAAGGGCAGTGTGCTTCTCTTCAATAAAGGCTCCCAGAGCATTGGCCTTCTCGGCAAACTGAATACGAAGCTGATCGTTCTGCTGCTGCTTTTGCAGTTCCTCCTCCAGGGTGGCATCACGTGCAGGAACTGCGTCCAGCACACTGCACCACTTCTCATACACATCCTAGAGGGACACACAGGACATGCTCATGAGTCAGGAAAGAAAAGGCATGTTGTGATGACATCAACGATTGGTGTGCAGTATTACTCTATTTGAAGCACACCTGTGGGGTGAGGGTGGAATAGGGATTTTCAGTGGCACCGAGGTCAGCCATCTGTTGTACAAGGTTGTTCAGTGCATCGTAGTCTGTGCTGGCCTCCTGCAAGGGTCCCTCCTTGAACTTCTCGAGGTCTGCCTGCAGCTCCTCCACGTCTGAGACCTTGGAACAGCTGAAGGTCTCCTGGAGGTCATCAAGAGTGTTGTCCATCCAGTTGTTAAACGTCTGCAAGAGAAGGAGGGGGGGAGGGATGCAGGCGGAGAAGAGGAAGAGAAGGTAAGGGGGAGAATATGGGGAGGAAGGTCAATTGGCAACATGTAGCACATAAATGCAAGATTGGGTACTCACTGCAGCTTGCTTGGCAAACTTGAGGCGGAGTTCATCAAGTTTCTGCTGTGCTACGATGCCCGCCTGGATGCGTTCCCTGCGGTGGTCAGACTGTTCCCTGAGGCTGCTGAAGTTGTCCTTGATGGACTACAGAACAAACACACGAATCAACTCCATGTGATTCCTTCCCTCCATCAACCTGCAACACACGATACAATCTACAAACATGCTCACCTGCATGCGGGCATTGATGTCATCCTTCTTATGGTAGTTGAGTTCTGTAAGCTCTCTGGCAATGCCCTCCAGCTGCTCCACACGGACACCCTCTGCCTGCATGTCACTCTCAAAGGTCTCGTGGAGCTTCTCAAGTGCCTGTGTGGGAGAAGAGAGGGAGGGATGAAAAGAGGGAGGGAGGGGCAGGTCTTGCGCTATTGTCAATGTTGTCTCACCATGACTTCTGCAAGGTTTGCAGCTTCAATGTCATCATTGCGTGCAAGCTGTTCGTCCTTTCCTGTGGCCCAGGTCTCGATGTGTGAGGCCTTGTGGTTGAACTTGTGGGCAAGGTGCTCCAAACGCTGCAGTCTGTGGGGGCAGAAGAGATTCCTTGCACACATGGCAGCAAGCAAAGGGTGACATGCACACACCATATATCTTAGCTATACTTGGCAACTGTGCTCACACACAACTAGGCTGGGCTAAGCAGCTTTCCCACTTCTAGCCCAAGGAACTCATTCCTTGCACACAACCAAATGCTAAGTAGCTTCTGGCCACCAAAGGCACTGCTGTAACAAAGATCAAATTTTCCACCAGTGGTGGGCTCCTTACCTCCGCAGTTCACCCAAGAGGAATTCCTCGTATTCTTTCTCCCCTGCCTCCAGCTGCTTCCAGGCAGCGTTGATGTCCTAGGAGGAGAGCCAGAGGAAAGAAAGAAACAGACTTCACATGTGGCTCAGTTACTATGCTCCCTTCCAACCTCCTCACACACTCCACCTCACACACTCCACCTCACACACTCCACACTCACACACTGCACAGCCTCACCGAAACAAGCTTGCCCTCCGAGGGGACATAAGCTGGACGATTGCTGAGACGCAGCTTTGTCTCCAGGGTGTGAAAGTGAGTCTCCAGTTGAACTTTCTCGTCTGCCTTCGGGGGCTTGGTGATTGCGGCATACTGGCGGAACTCCTCCAGACGCTCCTGTGTGTCTTGGAGGTTGGTCTCCGGGGAGCGGTCCTGGAGCCAGGGTAGGGTCTGCTGGATCCACTCCAAGAGCTGTGTGTGTGTGTGTGCGTGTGCAGCATAATATACAGTCCGCAGTGTATTTGCATAAAATGATACAAACAATAAACAAATGTACTCAAACAAGAGCTATTTTGGTGAGCGTGCCAAGGCAAACAAGAGCGTTGTACCACAGTCAAAGCAAAGGTGTGCTTGTTGCCGAGTTACTCTCTAGGGAGGCAACATCTCGGAAACTGTTTACAATGAGAACCGGTATGTTTTCATACCACCCAGAACAAACACAGTTGCATGTTGTTTCATGGTGAAAAGCAACACCAAAATGAAAATGCTAACGAAAGTATAGCACAACAACAATAAAATAACACAGGCTTGAGAGCTAGTCAAAGTAGACTGGGAGCAGACCAGGAGCCTGATTCCTCCCAGAGACTCGGAGAGGAATTCGAACACACACCACGTTAGCTGACACCTACGTTGGAGGCCATTTGTTCATACTCTTCCATCATCCGCTCGTTCTCCTGGTTGACGTTGAGCACTTTGCCAATACGTTTGGCGGCCTGCTCGGCTTGGGCGGAGCTAGAGAAGGCATGGTAGTAGGAGGAAACGTAGGTCATGATGGCACGCTCGTCTGGCTTGGGGGTGGAGTGGATGTCTGTCAAGAGAAAAACACAATTTTAGTTCTTGATATGTTACCCTCTAAAATAAACAATATCCCATTAAGAAGATACACTTTCACATTCTAAAACTACCCATTGTCTACAATCGGCAATTCTGTCTACCTTACCTTCAGCATCCAACATCTTGGGAATGTCAAGGTGTTTCTCGGCAACTTCAAACGCAAGATTCAGGTTGTGCATGTCATTGCCCTGTTCAGGAGGAGACACAGAATGTGGAAATGAGACACAACGTCACCAAGGAAACCAAAAGACTGCTCTAGGATAACAATCTATCTGCCTTGATCATGTAGACTTCCAGTCACAATGTAAACTAGAAACTGTTGTCGTAAAGACAAATGTCTCCGTCCTTGCTAATGAGAGCCAACCTTGAGGAGGCTGCCAGGCTCTCATATAGTCTAACCTTCCTTAGAGAGTCATAGTCGATGAGCTCCGGGCGGTGGCGATGGATGAGGGCACAGAATGCCAAGCCGTCTTTGAAACTGTGTGTGTGTGTGTGTGTGTGTGGTGGAGGGTGAGAGGGCAGGGCAACAGATCTCTTTCAATTACAACACTCACTTTCCTAAAAGCGTTTCATCATCACTTCCTTCTAAACTAAACAGAACCCAAAATGTGATTTAAGGAAGCAGAGGCCCTGGCTGCTACGTGACCAAATAAGGCAATGATAGGACAAAGCCAACAAAGCAACATAAACACTAGCGGACTGCAGCCATAATCAATAAGCTGAATAGCATGGCGTTTCCTAGCAACCAACATTGAACCACATGCTGTGACCCACCTTGTCATGTCTACTAGCACACAATGAGCAATTTTTACTTGAGAATGTAAAGAATCCATTTTAATATGCGTGCTGTCGTTGTCCAATGGTCATAACACTTGTGTACACGCTTACACATGCACATGCACACATATACACATAAACACACACGCATGCATACATAGACACACATACACGTACACATACACACACACACACACACACACACACACACACACACACACACACACACACACACACACACACACACACACACACACACACACACACACACACACACACACACACACACACAGCAGACAAAATCAGAAATTCCTGAATCAACCCCACACATCATAATCAAATGAGGTTTAATTGGCATATCTTTTTAATATACTCTGTTATGAGTGATGGTATGAAGGCAGAGTGCCAGTAGTGGAAGGTACAGAATTTCAACCATGCACGTCATTTGACGAGTGGAGGAAAGGTATGCCGACCTCATATGGAAGTTCTGCACGTTCACGTTTTTGTAGGGGGCAGTCTTTCGTTGACACCACAATAGCAAGCCCTCCTTTGCCGACAATTCTGAAAGTGTGTGTGTGTATGTGTGTTGTGTATGTGTGTGTATGTGTGTGTGTGTGTGCAAACAGTTTCTTGAGCTAATCTTTATCAAACCACTACTGTAACACTATCAGCCATTCCAATCAATGCCTTCTCCAACCCTGACAATGCAAGACAGCAAGAGGGGAGCAAATGAAGGTTCCCTTGAGGCAAGCAGCTTGATTCAGGTAGAAGAATGCCAAGACAATGGGCTTTCAGAGGGAAAGCAGCATAACAATCATACGTCAATAGCGAAGATGGGACGGTCGTGTGTGAACATGACATGGGTGTAAAATAAAGGATGGTGTTACCTTCAACAGAGATATCCTGAATGGCAAATCGCAGGATGATAGTCCAGATCATCCCCAGCGTCATTTTCAAATTTCCATCAACAATTTCTGCAAACAGCAAAGAAGTGTACACATCGTTCTAATAAACAAATTCCATAACTTTCCAAGCATGTTTACATTTGTTTGCACATTTCAGCATGAAACTATAACTGCTAAACAAATGACCATATTCATGTTTGCACACAAAATTATCATTTCTGAGAAGACCAGAGAAACACAACACCAGCACACAATCCAAACTAACCAAATTAATACCAGGAGTGTGTGCGACACACACACACACACACCAATCCTATACCTTCGGCTCCAATTCCAGCCAACTTGACTCCCTTGGATTGGATGAAAGTTAGTGCCTTCCCGACGTTGGCAATCTTGTGGACCCTCATCTTGCCCTTCTTCTCTGCTGGGGGAAGCTTCTCCCCAGAGATGAGCTCCAGCAGCTTCAGCAGTGTCAGGCCATCACGAAAATCCACGTTGATCTCCTTAATCTGGACCCCAACCTTCCTCAAATGTGAGTTGCACCAAGCCGTGAAGGTCTGGGGGGTGAAATAAACATCCCAATGTCCCACTACGATTACTCCAGCATTCTTTTGCACGCCCCACTGAGCTATGCTTATGCACTGCCGCCCTACAAATAACACACACTGGTGAGGGTCTCCTTTCTCTGTTAAAACGCTTACCCAGCTTCTAGCAACAACACAGTGATTAGCTGAATAGGATTTTAATTACTGTATCCCTGAAATGCAGGCGCACAAGAGCACCCTTTTACACCCGCATGCAGCCGCGCTCATCTTATTAAAAACCGCAAGCAAGCCTGGAGGGAAACCATTATAAGTACACCACGCAGCCGCCATACACAAGCTAGCTCAGTGGCCTGACCTTTTTCTGCTGCCTCTCCCAGGCGAGGTCCAGCACCAGCTTATCGTTGATGTCCTCTTGTCCCTCGTACGCCTCAGACATCTCGTCTCTCCTACGATCAATCAACTTGCAGCGACGTACGCAAAAACCTTGCTGGAGGGGGTTCACAGTTTAGACCGCTCAGATGTCCAAAGACCCTGATCACTGCAACCGTGTGTGCAACACGCGAGCTCGGGCCTGGTGCACGTTTTAGCAACCGGAAGTACTGGAATTCTGAGAGTTGATTGGTCGACGCTTTCCATTTATGGAAATGTTACTCATTGGATGCGCGCGCAACAGTTGAAGTAGGGGTGGCGCCTGTGGCAAATGAATGTACTCTGTAATGTTGTATAATTAGCTAGCAGTTATCACATGTCATTGTGAAATTTTAGCCAACCAACAGCACAACAGCAATACTCCAACAGAAACCATGAGTCCTGCACTCAAGACCAAAACAAGAAACAAGTACATTCTTGTAGTGGTACCCTGTAGGCATGCACACTACATTGTGTGTTTACCGTTACCATAATACAAGGACTTGTGATTTGTGTTTCTAAACAAAAATTACAACAATCAGACAGGGAAAGTAGATCATTTAAAATTGCTGAAGTCCATTTTAAGTTTGATGGAGGGTGTATGTTGCTGTGGCAGCTGTTGCCTTGCTCTTCCCTCCCTGGAGGGAGTCTGGGCAGAACACTGGCTGGCACGGATGGCCTCCTCCAGCTGCTGTTTAAGGGTAGGAGAGCTCTGCATAACTGCTCTGAAGGCCACGGGATACTTGGGGCCAATCTGCATGAGCCGTTGGAGAACATGGTCGTGCACTTGCCTTTGCTGTTTGGTAGTCGAGGAGCCCACCGCCAGGGCTGACACCAACAGAGGGAGAAGCAGCCCCAACATTTGGGCCTCTGTACAGGAGAGACGTATACAGTAGTACATACGCCACACTACAATATAAGGCCCTGTATCTAGAAAAGAAAAGGACCAGAAGAGGGTAGGGTACGAGGGTAGGGTACAGGTTATACTCACTGCTCTGTTCTGGCGTGAGGTCCAGCAGCGTCTCCAGTACCTGTGTGGCTTCCACAACCAACCCTGCATCCCTCACCTCCCCCTCCACCACCCTCACCACCTCTGGCCCCAGGGCATGGATGAAGTGTGTGGATGTGACAGAGTCCTTCATTGCAAAGAGAGATTTGCATGTCTGTAGCGCCTTCAACTGCAGCTGGAGAGGTGGAAGGGGGTAGTATGATGATGATGCATAGTGCATACAAGAAGAGGAAGGACTGAATCTCCTCCTACCTTGCTCCTTGTGGACTGCAGGCATTGTTTAAACAACTTCACACAGCCATCAAAGAGCTTTGAGGGGGCAGGGCAGATATCAGCTGCTGCAATATGAAGAAGAATTGCTACCACCATCAATTTTGTTTCTTCCTCCATATCCACCAGCGAGCCTTTCTCTGTTTCTCCCCTCTCCTCAACCCCCAGCACGGTAGCCAGAGCAGACTGCAGCACTGCCCTCACGGTGCCACCGTGGTGTTCATCCGAGAGGGGCAACATGGCACACAGCTGCCTCAGTGACTGCAGATTGGAAGTGGGTTCAAAATGGTGGGATAGTGTTGAAGTGTATTTGAGTGTGTAAAGAAGCAGGTGGAGTACTGAGGGTAGTATATGGACACATGCGTGTGGAGTGCAAAGGGATACAGCCGTGACAAGGATTGAAATGGCCTGTGTGATGATGTTCAGTTCTTCCTGGGAGGGGGAGCCAGGATGGTGGGCTGCGATGATGGAGGAAGAAACTTCTGATTCCTTTGGCTTCAGGTCAGGGACGAGTCTGAGGAGACAGCAGGCCGACACCTCAAGAAGGCCATAGACACATGACTTTCCTGGCTCAATAACAGCTTCCAATTTGAACCGACTCTGTTTTGATCCTTCTTCAAGTTCAGGCGTGGTACTTGCCACATGTTGTAAAGCGTTCCCTACTAGTGTTGCTATCTCCAGCACAATCATATGCACTGTGTGGGACTGACAGGTGAGCAGCAGGCGGTGGAGAACATTCAACGTCTCGATGGCCAGCTGACAGTCGGCAGCAAGCTTCCCCCTGGAATACTCAGAGTCTAACAGTCTCCGCAGGCCATGGAGGCAGCTGAGCACTGTGAGGGGGTGGTCGAGGGTGGCTGGGGTGCAGAGGGACTGCACAGCAAGACCAAGGATAAGATGAAACCAGTCATGCCTCTGGTCTGCTGCAGGCAGGAGAGAGCTGCCAACAGGAAAGGGGGACAGTGCAGAGCCAACAGTCTCTTTCAGCCCCCTGCTCTCCAACCATGTAGCAGCAGCATGCAGTAGAGACGGCCAGTTCGCTTCATAGTATGGCTTCACACTCTCCATGACGTTGGTGCTGTAAAAAGTACCCCCTGCAGAGGGGAGCTGGGTGCTGAACTGCGGAGGGAGGGAAAGGTAGGCATGGTCTTTGAGGGCAGCCAACCAATACTGGCTGAGGCTGGGGAGGTGGGGGTCCAGAAGCTCCACAGCACCGCTTGTTTGGGAGTCTCCCTCTCCTCTACCCGGTTCTCCGTTCTGTAGCTCTTTAGGACTGTCCTCAGAGACTTTGATGTACAGCTGCAAAATAGGTGGAAACACACCTGCACTTCACACTAACAGCACGTGATGACATCCTACCATACCACAATAACAATGGTGTCATCTCGTGCTCTTGTCATGTATGACCCAACTCTTATTATTGCCCACCTTTGGACACACAATAGCTGACACTGACCTCAGCCCATGCCTTGAGTACAGCGAGAGCCTCCATGGTTGCAACTGCCTCTCCGTAGAGAGATGTCTGCTGTCGCTCCCCTCGCAGCAGTCTCTCCAGAGAGGAGACAAGCAGCTGCTGCACACGCTTGAGATCACTCACGTCCCGGGAGACACCACTACCCAGCCACTCACTGCACACCTGTACAGAAGAACACTTTGATCTAGCAGGTCCAAAACACAAGCAGATTACAGTTCAGTGGGGTGGAGGGGGGTGGGTGGAGCCGGCCCTACCTGACATGCCATTGCTGTCACATGCGGGGCAGTGTCGGAAGTAAATGCTGGTCTCAGTGCAGCTCCTATCTGATAGTGAGCGAGAAAGACAAGCAAGTCAGAGACACAACAGGCTAGGGAGAGGAGGATAGAGGCGAAGAGGAGGGGCTGGCAAAGCTCCAGCCGCATTCCCAGGAGGGCTAGGAATGTGCTGGAGACACACACAGTACTATAGTGAAGGAAACAGTAGCGTACTTACTTGAGCCTGGTATTGTTCAAGAAGAACGTGCCCTTGGAAATCCGGGTCAGGAGTAGCAGCAAACAGTTCAATCACATCCTGGGTAAGCAAGAAGCGCATGGTTCAAGCTACACTTTCTGCACTGTGACCTGGATAAACTCACCCTGAGTGCCTCGTAGCCAGCCAGCTTGAGCTGGTCCACACTGGCCGTGGCAGCAATGAAAGATGTCCGCACCAGCTCTGAGAGATGCATCACTAGATAGTCACCTGCAGAAGAAGGAGGAGGAGGAGAATGATATTTTGATTAATGGCCCATGTATGGTTGCACATATTTTCCCACTAATTATCACATACAAACATACCAGTGTGTGTGCACATGTACGCACGCACACGCACACGCACACGCACACACACACACACACACACACACACACACACACACACACACACACACACATACACACACACACACACACACACCTCCTCTCTCCCTTTTCCGTTTCTGGGCGAGGGTAAGGTCAAAGTGGGCGGGGTCACTCCTGCAGACAGCGTAGATCTTCCGGGAACACTCTACGGCAAACACCTTGGTCGGCCAGCGAGGGGAGATTTTGGTTGCAGCTTTGGACTCCTCTGGTTCCCCTGTAGTGAACTTGGCCATATCCTCATCTTCATCCTCAATGACAGGGGTATCCCCAACACCTGACAGTCCTGCTCCCTCCCCCAATTCCGTGGGAGACTTTTGATTGGACGCAGAGAGCATGCTATTGCAGAGCAGGAGCCAGTGCATGGGATCCTCCGGAGCCAGGGAGGTGAGCAAACTGAACAAAATTTCCCTCAGATCCTCGCAGAGTTTGGGGTCTGACTCAATGTCTAGCTTTGATAGGACTATGTGCTCCAGATTCATCCCTTCTCCCCCCTTCAGAGGGACAGACCACACTGTTTTGGGCTCCCTCTGAGTAAACTGCCGGAGACAGTTGGCTGCTGCTCTCCGCAGTAAGAGGTGCCGACTGTCCAAATCCCCACACAGTTTGGGAATGATGCTAGCCAGGGTGACATACTTGGGGGCAAACAGCTGGAGTTGTTGGAGACACCCGATGGCAGCCGACTGCACAATGGAGTCGGGGTGCTCCTGGATAATGGCACAGCAGGTGAGGCAGGTGTTGCGAGTGGCATTCATGCTGTGTGAGGAGTCCTGTAGCTCAGGTCCGAGGGTGGTGATGAGGGAGCTGAGACACTTTCCCAGGCACTGGTGCACCTCCACACACGAGGAAGGCATCGTTACGAGCAGTGTCAGGAGGAGAGTGAGCGTAGGCTCCACGTAGTTCCGGAACATTGGTCCTCCGCTGTCTGCTATCAGTACTAGAGCATGCAGTGTCCACACCTGGGTGGGGGGAGGGGGAGGGGGAGGGGGAGGGGAGGGAGGGGGAGGGGAGGGAGGGGGAGGGGAGGGAGGGGGAGGGGAGGGAGGGGGAGGGGAGGGAGGGGGAGGGGGAGGGGGAGGGGGAGGGGAGGGAGGGGGAGGGGGAGGGGGAGGGGAGGGAGGGGGAGGGGGAGGGGAGGGAGGGGGAGGGGGAGGGGGAGGGAGGGGAGGGAGGGGGAGGGGGAGGGGAGGGAGGGGGAGGGGGAGGGGGAGGGGAGGGAGGGGGAGGGGGAGGGGGAGGGGAGGGAGGGGGAGGGGGAGGGGGAGGGGAGGGAGGGGGAGGGGGAGGGGGAGGGGAGGGAGGGGGAGGGGGAGGGGGAGGGGAGGGAGGGGGAGGGGGAGGGGGAGGGGGGAGGGGAGGGAGGGGGAGGGGGAGGGGGAGGGGAAGGGAGGGAGGGGGAGGGGGAGGGGGAGGGGAGGGAGGGGGAGGGGGAGGGGGAGGGGAGGGAGGGGGAGGGGGAGGGGGAGGGGAAGGGAGGGAGGGGGAGGGGGAGGGGGAGGGGGAGGGGAGGGAGGGGGAGGGGGAGGGGAGGGAGGGGGAGGGGGAGGGGAGGGAGGGGGAGGGGGAGGGGAGGGGGAGGGGAGGGGAGGAGTGCACAGGTCACTCAGAACATAGCCTCAGCTTTCATTTCATATTTTGTCTCACAGCTTTGAAAAAAAAAACAGAGGGAAAGCCTTTTGCATGTGATACAGACGTATCATTCAATCCTTGAGATCTGTGTTCCTGCTAGAAATTGAGGTGCAGAGGTTATGTTGTCCTTCTAGCAAGCATAATGTGGCTTGGGTCAAGTGGCAATTAGCGTAGGACAGTGTTATGAACAAACATAATGCACCAAGAAGTCAACAGTTGTTTCTTGGGGCTAACAGGTGAAACAAGTGGTGTACACCGCGCTAAAAAGGCAAGAACGCTGCTTGTGATGGCACAGTGCCACTGTATCACATGTGAAATCCTTCCAGGCTTTCCCTTCCATTTTTCACCAATACCATATGCCGGACTGGAAAGAAAGGCTACTTACAACCTTCACAACTGCACTTACCTGTACAGTAGGTGAGGAAGTGTCTTGTGTGAGGGAGCGCAGGATGCTGACGCTGGTCTGAAGGTGCTGTCCAGACCCCATCCCCCCGACATACCGGTGCAGACAGCCCAGCACGAGGGAGTGACCCATCCGAGACACCGCTTCTTTGGTCGTCTTCAGAGTGTCGAAGCTTGTCTGGGCAATCTGAGCCACAAGGTTGGCCTCCCCTCCTACTTGAGACATTCTACCCAATGCTTCACCAGCAGCACAGCGCAACATGGGCTCTGAACTTGCCAGCGCCCCCTGGAGGAGAGGAGAGGAGGAAAGACGGAGAGGTGGAGAGGAGGAAGGAGGAGGGGGGAGGGGAGGAGAAGAGAAGATGGAGTCCACAGGCTTGATATGCCATGGTGTACGTGTGGAACCTACGGCAATGAGTCCATAGGCATTGGTAAGAAGTTCCTGCTGTCCAAGCACAGCCTTCGCCTCCACAAGATTCTGTGAGAAATAAACATGACTCCGTGTTACATCATGTTACACTACACTACACTGCACTACACTTGTGTCATGCATAACATAGTGTAACATGGTGTAATGCAGTGGGACCCACCTTGAGCGCAGAAAGGAAGGCAGTGAAGATGTTAATCTGGATGGCTTGCTGGCGCACACCCTTTGCCTGCCGGATACATTCTTTGAAGTGAGAGAGGAGCTGCTGACGATGTTTCTGTGCCACATAGGGGAAGGCCCGTCCAAACAACATGATGGATGTGTCAATTACTGCTACACCCAGTGGGAGGGGTCCTGGGAGCCGTGTGCCCTAGGGGGAGGGGAGCACGTACAAGGTGGACCATCTCCTCACACACACACACATATACACACACATATACACACAAACACACATACACACACACACACAACACACACACTACACACACACACACACACACACACACACACACACTACACACCTCACTCATGGTGGAGGTAATGTAGACAGAGGAGGGATCGTGCTCAAGGGCACCGGAGCCTGCGGCCGAGTTCAGCTGCAGTTGTTCCTCCACATCATGGTGGTCGGTTTCCTCCAGCCAGGAGCCGAGCAGGATGCTGTCGTCATGGTGACACATGGAACGGAGGAGGGAGGTGGTGGTATTGGCAAGATTGTCTGTCAACGTGAACTCTGTCACCAGCTCACGAAGGAGAGGGCTCAAGCTGCCTGTGGAGGAGGGGAAGAGGAAGGGGGGGGGGGGGGTGGGGGAAGAGGAAGAGGAAGGGGGAGGAAGGAAGAGGAGGAGGAGGGAAGAGAGATGTAAGACTGTGTAACTGTGTATTTATTCCTAAAATGCACAAACACTAAAGAACGAGGATTTCCAACAACCACACAAGACACATGGTACCTTCATAGGCGGTGGGGGTGAGGACCACCAGGGCTTGGTAGAGCCTCAGCCTCAGCAACGCTCCATTAGCCCTTAGCTGAACCCCGTGCGCCTTCGCCAAGGCTGGGAGGCTGGGAGGATGAGGGCGAGGGGGAAGGGGGAGAGGATGAGGGAGGGGGGTGGGTGGGAGGAGGATGAGCAAGAAAGAAGGGGAGGGAGGTAGCACACTTGGCTTGCTTACCCAGGAAGCATGGCCAGGGCTGAGTCCAGTGGCATCATGATCCGTTGGACAAACTCAGGGGTCAAAAGGTCACCACAGAACTTCAGAAAACTACAAATAGCTGGAATGAAATAAACACACACAGTCAACTCCATACAGAGCAGGGTTGGTCAGACAGACAGACATTGTCAACTTGGTCAGTATGAGGCAAGAGTGCTCATGGCTGAAGAGTAAACAATGTTGAAGTGAGGAGAAGCCACAGGTCAATCTACCACTGATGGCAGTGATACTGTTACTTTGAAACTAAAATTACATACCCACACAGCCTTTCAGGCTTTCCCCCAGCTTTTTTGTTTCATAAGTTGGGGAAGTGGGGCTATACCCACACACATCCACATCTCACCTCTGCTACACACACACACACACACACGCACGCACGCACGCACACACACACACACACACACACACACACACACACACACACACACACACACACACACACACACACACACACACACACACACACACACACACACACACACCTCACATCCCCACCCCCCAACACACACACTCACAAGAGAGTGCTCCAGCTCTGCTCTCCAGGATGGCCAGCCACGAGTGCAGACTCCCTCTTGCCTGTTCAGAGCTCAGCTCCCTCATGGAGCGAGGGAACGACCCACGCCACATTGAGACCAGCAGACGCAGCTGTGACTGCACATGAACAGGGCCTGGAGGGTGTGTGTGGGTGTGGGTGTGGGGAGGGGGTGTGGGGGGATTACCTGCAATTGTATCAAAGCACATACAAGCCGTACCCAATAGGCCTAGCTATTTCCAAATTTGGTATAAATTGTTTCAATTGAATTATTCTCATCTTGTTGCTCATTAAGGTACGTGGACTGGAGATGACTGGATTGGCTTACCGAGACTGATGTAAGCTCCGATGAGGGCCCAGCCACTTTGTATGTGCGTGAGAGCAAGCTTCCCTGGTTCCTTGTCCTTGGTCCCTGCTGATATTAGCTCCTGACCAAGCGTAAATACCTCCTGAAGAAGGTAGGAAGGAGGGCAGGAAGGAGGAGAGGGAGGAGGAGAGGGAGGAGAGGGAGGTGGAGAGGGAGGAGGAGAGGGAGGTGGAGAGGGAGGAGGAGAGGGAGGAGGAGAGGGAGGTGGAGAGGGAGGAGGAGAGGGAGGAGAGGGAGGAGGAGATGGAGGTGGAGAGGGAGGAGGAGAGGGAGGTGGAGAGGGAGGAGGAGAGGGAGGAGGAGAGGGAGGCAGAGAGGGAGGCGGAGAGGGAGGAGGAGAAGAGGAGGGAAGAAGTATCACAGCCATTCAAAACCCTCATACCATTTTTCCTCCACCATACCTTAGCCTTGGCGGAGGGGATCCCCAGCTCATTGCATCGCACGGTGGCCAGGAGAGAGGCAATGGCGTGGGAGTAGCCAGACACTGCATCCATGGACTCCCTGGCTCCCCGCAGCTGCACAAGGTAGTGATCCACCAACGCACTCAGCTGAGAGGGGAGGGCCAAACCAATACAGTGCATGCACCATGCTCCTGCCAGCCGGGCTGCCAGTGAGGGGAGGAGAAAAATGTGGTTCACAGCTGCTAATAACGGGGGCTGCCTCTTTGCAAGGTCGGTAGATGCCACACCGCCGACTTCACCAATGACCAGTGACAGAGCAGCCGTGTTTAGGCTGTACACGAGTGCTCCAATCTCGAGAACGGAGCAGATCACCATGTGGTAAGGGACCGTCCGGTCCTTCTCACTCGTCTGGTGCACGCCCTCTGGCTGCTGTTTCTCGCTACTACCATTGTCACTCTTGCGCAGCACGGATACTGACTTTGGAGACACCGTCTGAGAAATGAGCTGGCACAGGTGCCGAGCTGCTACGAACTGGGCAGACTCCCCCAGCAGCCTCCCAAAGACAGACCTGAGAATGAAGCTCACACACTTGCGGGAGTACACTGCGTCAATGTGTGTGGAGATGGTTTTGGGGTGGGAGACCAGGTCCAGAATATGCTGGGTGAGAGTGGACAGGTGACGCTCCACCCACACTCCTCCCATTTCCTCCAGAAACATCACGTATGCCTAGGGGCAGAGAGAACGTGGCCAGGAACAAGTTGGAAAATTTCACATGCAACATGTGTGTAATGACACTTCAAGTATCCCACATAAAAGGAAAATGTCCTAAAATAGAAGAATATTTATTTGGAGTGTAATACGCCATTCTGCATATTTCTATATTCTTATCACGTCTTTGTGTTGTGTATTTATGATCAGAGAAGGTCCGACACTAGTGATGTCATATACATCAACACGTGATCCTGATTGTTAAGTTAATTGCTAACCTCCTGCATTCCATTGCTTCAAGGACGATTTCTGGGCATCAGAAGCTTCTAGTGTGCTGGGTTCACTCGGGTTGGGGGGTATTTTCAACCATACTGAAGCTGTCTATTAGGTCGAGATCGATCACCGCCGTTCATCTAGCTCTCAACAGCCACAAGAATGCCATTTGGAGGTCACAAAGGCATGCAATGTTACTTCTGACTGGTGAGACACTTTCAGCATCACGAAAACCCCCCTAAACCCATCTTGATCTTTGCCGCACAGCGTTTCTGATTGTTGTATCGATGGTTTTTAGTCCTTGGAATATTCATTAATGCATAGCGCACGTGATAGTGTCGCACCTCCTCTGATTTATGATAAGATGCAGAGATGGCTTCAGTCAACAGGGAAAAAAACAGTTGATACAAGTACAGGATAATTTACCCAGGTTCCACGCATGTAACCACGCTCTAAGTGCTCCCTACCTCTCCCTCAAATTAAAGTACATGTTGTATGACAGATGTACCTGTGTGACACCGACTCTTGTCTCACGGCTGGCTGCGCCTCCCTTGAGCAGCTCGGGCCCTCCAGCCTTGAGAAACCCACTAGCTCCCCGGACAAACCCGTTTGACAGGATCATGAGTGCCTCCTCTAAACTGGGCAATTTCAGCTTGCCCCTCATGGCAGGTGGGAGGGGCTTTTGCGTCAGGGACAGGAGGGAGCCAAGGAGGTGAGCCACGGCACAACGAACCTCATAGCTGGAGCCGTCCAGTGCTCTGAGGCACGTGTTGGAGAAGCTATCTAACTCCTGTGAGTAGAGGAAGGTGGAGTGCTGTGACAGCTCCAGGGCACACTGGGGGAGAGGAGAGACATTTCTTCAGCAGAGAGAAAAAAAAAACAGGACATTTTCATCTGATACAGGAGTGGATATTGGGTTTGCATGCCAAAACAAAGTAGCCTGAGAACAACCCACAAGTATTTCTGTCTGGAGTCATGGCAACTAGAGCCCTGAAGAGGAGAAAGGTTTGACCACACAATGTACCCTCTAGTAGGACTTCCATTTTGGAATCACCCTATTGTAGGTTGTCTACACACTTCCGATTACATCAGAGTAGAGTGGAGTAAAGAGTACTCCAAAATGGCTTCCCTCATCTGGTGACTGATGGGTTCAAAATTTAAAACCTTCTTATACCAACTGTCAATCAATCAAGGAAGCAGTACAGGAAGATGGACAGACAGACAGGCAGGTACAAGCAGACTAGTGTACACACCCTAGCGGCACCATTCTAAACACACAGACTTATCACCCAGCCCATTGCACCTACATATGTAGATGGACAGACAGACAGTCAGACGTGTACACACCCTGGCTGCAGCACTCCGGACACTCATGGACTTATCACCCAGCCCATTGCACCTACATATGTAGATGGACAGACAGACAGACAGACGTGTACACACCCTGGCTGCAGCACTCCGGACACTCATGGACTTATCACCCAGCCCACTGCGCACACATATGTAGATGGACAGACAGACAGACAGACGTGCACACACCCTGGCTGCAGCACTCCGGACACTCATGGACTTATCACCCAGCCCACTGCGCACACACTTGTAGATATCTTTATGGGCAGAGGCAGAGGAGGGCCCTAGACCAACCAACAGGCGGCGGAATGCGTCAAGGATCTCCGAGCGTAACTGCAGGGGGAGTACAGACAAACATCTACATAGACATAGGTTGGCAATTCTTGGATGTAAGCTACAAACAGGTGTAGCGTATACAGTAGCCTCTTTTCTTGATCCGGCTTTTCTGTCACATGCAGCATAGTAATGCAAGCAACTGGCAGGGGAGCCTAGCAGGGGTCTGGCAGGGGAGCCTAGCAGGGGTCTGGCAGGGGGCCTGGCAGGGTCTGGCAGGGGGCCTGGCAGGGGTCTGGCAGGGGGCTGGGGAGGGGGCCTGGCAGGGGCCTGGCAAGGGGGCCTGGCAGGGACCTGGCAGGGACCTGGGAACAAGGCCAGCTCATGTAGAACGTACCTCCTGCATTTTCATAGCCTTTGTCAAGACCTGGACAGTCTCTGGAAACAGGGTCCCCGCCTAAACCAGAGTGACAGATACAAAGTGAGCTCATTGTTCTTGGCTTCGAGGAAGATGATCAACATAACACAATTGAAAGAGACTGGAGATATGAATCAAGTGACAAGAGTAGAGACGATGCTGACAGGAGAGAAACTCACCATCCTTCCGTGGTGCTGAAAAATGCTCCCCAGACACTCAATTGCAGTCCTGAAGAGAGAGAGGAGACAAATACTTGCACTAAGAGACAGGAGAGGAGACAAACATTCACAAATACTTGCACTAAGAGACAGGAGAGGAGACAAACATTCACAACATGTCGTGACCCCACACACTCCTCTGTTTGACATAATAAGTAAAATCTAAGAAACACAGTTTTCAGTTTCTTGTGGAAAATGTTCTCGGAAATGTTAGCCGGACATTTTATGGTACAAACTTTTTAGGAAATGACGAGTTTCAATCTGGGAAACACCCGATGGGAAAAAACAGGACATTGCCAGAAAATTCTGTGGTACATGCTTACAAACATTCTGGGAATTTTATCCATAAACGAGCAGGTAAACAGCAGAAACGAGCAGGTAAACAGCAGAAACGAGCAGGTAAACAGCAGAAACGAGCAGGTAAACAGCAGAAACGAGCAGGTAAACAGCAGAAACGAGCAGGTAAACAGCAGAAACGAGCAGGTAAACAGCAGAAACGAGCAGGTAAACAGCAGAAACGAGCAGGTAAACAGCAGAAACGAGCAGGTAAACAGCAGAAACGAGCAGGTAAACAGCAGAAACGAGCAGGTAAACAGCAGAAACGAGCAGGTAAACAGCAGAAACGAGCAGGTAAACAGCAGAAACGAGCAGGTAAACAGCAGAAACGAGCAGGTAAACAGCAGAAACGAGCAGGTAAACAGCAGAAACGAGCAGGTAAACAGCAGAAACGAGCAGGTAAACAGCAGAAACGAGCAGGTAAACAGCAGAAACGAGCAGGTAAACAGCAGAAACGAGCAGGTAAACAGCAGAAACGAGCAGGTAAACAGCAGAAACGAGCAGGTAAACAGCAGAAACGAGCAGGTAAACAGCAGAAACGAGCAGGTAAACAGCAGAAACGAGCAGGTAAACAGCAGAAACGAGCAGGTAAACAGCAGAAACGAGCAGGTAAACAGCAGAAACGAGCAGGTAAACAGCAGAAACGAGCAGGTAAACAGCAGAAACGAGCAGGTAAACAGCAGAAACGAGCAGGTAAACAGCAGAAACGAGCAGGTAAACAGCAGAAACGAGCAGGTAAACAGCAGAAACGAGCAGGTAAACAGCAGAAATGAGCAGGTAAACAGCAGAAACGAGCAGGTAAACAGCAGAAATGAGCAGGTAAACAGCAGAAACGAGCAGGTAAACAGCAGAAACGAGCAGGTAAACAGCAGAAATGAGCAGGTAAACAGCAGAAATGAGCAGTAAACAGCAGAAACGAGCAGGTAAACAGCAGAAATGAGCAGGTAAACAGCAGAAACGAGCAGGTAAACAGCAGAAACGAGCAGGTAAACAGCAGAAATGAGCAGGTAAACAGCAGAAACGAGCAGGTAAACAGCAGAAACGAGCAGGTAAACAGCAGAAACGAGCAGGTAAACAGCAGAAACGAGCAGGTAAACAGCAGAAACGAGCAGGTAAACAGCAGAAACGAGCAGGTAAACAGCAGAAACGAGCAGGTAAACAGCAGAAACGAGCAGGTAAACAGCAGAAACGAGCAGTAAACAGCAGAAAAACAAACAAGCATTGCCGTACTTACTGTATACAGCCATCTCTTATAGCATTCAACACCATCTAATTTTCAAGCAAATAATTATCTACACAGGAAAGTTTCAAGCATGTTAGTACACATGCACACATACACAACTGAAAACACAGCTACAGTTTTGAGGGGTTACAGCAGATTGCAAAAGTCTTGCAACAAGCAAGTAGAACAGTGGAAAACCACAATTGATTTACCACATATGAATCTGATTATCTTTCCCGCCTCAGCAGGCCCTTCCTCTTGGTTGAAACACAGTAAATCAATTGTGGTTTTCCACTGTTCAGCTAGCTTGTTGCAAGACTTTTGCAATCTGCTGTAAAAAATTTTTTTCCATTCTGCTGTTTGTAGATCAGTCTTTGTTGCAGCTCTTAGTAAGATAAAATTAAATTAAATTAAATTAAAGCAGCCTGAAAGTGAATGGTTTCTCTTTTCCTTCCTCCGTTTCTACACCCACCACAACACACACACTGACTTCATAGGTTGCTAAGTGGCTGGGCTCACTTAACTAAAGTAGAGTTTCCTGGGTTCAATTGGTCTCTAAAGAGTGGAACTTCCTGGGGTCTGTGATACACTAATACAATGCCAACTTTCAGGGCTGCCTGCCCATTCCTATCACTTAGCAACGGAGAGACCTGGGGGGGGGGGGGGGGGGGGGGGGGAGTATTTATACCCCCTCTTCCCTCCTCCCTCCCTCCCTTCTTTTTCTTCTTCTTCCTCCCATCCTTAGTTTTTCTCTCTTCCTCCCATCCTTTGTTTTTCTCTCTCTTCTCTCTTCCTCCCTCTCACTTCCTTTCCCCCTCCTCCTTTCCTTTACCTCCCTCTGTCTCCCCTCTCTTCTTCTCCCTCCCCCCACTTACAGTTTATTGGTGGAGGGCCCCTCTTCTTTGGACCGAACAATGTCACAGCACCTGCCCACTGTGTCATGCATGGTAAATGTCTCCCCAGCCCCATACAAAGCCACAAAAGCTCGTCCCAGACACCTGCGTAGCGGGGGACCCACTGAAGCCTGCAGCTGAGAGCAGAGCTGGCGGACAAGCTCATTCTGCTTCGACTTTAGTTCCCCCTGAAAAGGTGTTGGGGGGGGGGGGGGGGGGGGGGGGAGGAGGGGGAGAAAGAAGGAGGAGGGGGAGAAGGAAGGAGGAGGAGGAGAAAGAATAAATAGGAACTTTTCCAACAAGTAGTTGATATCCTTGATCTAACAGGAGATTACAACAAGGCTTTGAGATCTGGCTCAAGTCTATTGTTCATAAAACCAAGTCCCTTGATATTGATTAATCGTGTCCCACAGACATCACTCCATACCATGCTCATACAGGTTGAGTCTGGCCACGTGAGACTATCATCTACTTCGGAAGGATGTCTTACTTTTGTTGAAGTTCTGATGGCCTGAGGGAGACTCTGGAGCCATTGCAGGACGTAAAGAACCCTCCTGTCCTCCGGGAGGGACTTATACTGCTCTTCCTCCAACAGCGGCAGCATCAGACTCTTCGGAGGCAGAGGCAGCGCAGAATAGTGGGCGCTAAAAAGAACCCGCTACGAACTTGAAGGTGGGCGTGGCTGATTAACAGTTCGCCAACGGCGCTATGAAAATATATTCGTGTCCTCTTCCGCTGCCGCATCTAAGTGTATGTCCGAGTGCAGTTTGCATGTAGTAGGTGATAGCGTTGGTAAAGCACATCGCAAAAACAAAAGAAAAGAGGATGAGCCGTGGACGGGAGATCGGGTGGGTGCTGTTGCTCTATTGGCTGCAGTGGAGCGGTATCGTGCAGGCGCAGCCTGGATCGGGAGACCTGGAGGACGGAATCTCACCAGGTTAGCTGCGCAGCGTGTGCGCTTGCAACTGTGTGTAGGTATATGCTGCAGTAGACATAATGTGTTACTAGTGTGCAGCAAAATTCAGAACATGCATATTTTTTTGATGGTGTTCATGCATGCTCCGGCCTGGTACTGCTTATAGAGAGACTGCAGGCCACCTCACCATCCTCACGTGTTTCTGTAATGCCAACAACTGAGAGAGAAGGCATGCATCGTATCAGGCTTCTACCATTGAACTCCATGCAAAATATCTGAACCATGCATGCAGAGTAATCAGTCAGAAATCTTAAGAATCCAGACTCTCAACCAGTTGCATAACTGTTAAACTGTATACTTCCTCTTTGCAAATATACACATAGTCTCCTGTGCATGTGTTGCCATTCTGCACTGGCATGCAAAGTAAGTCTTAGACTCTACGCAGACATTCTATTATAGTTGTATTCTGCAGTGTACAGTTTGGTAACTTAATGTGTCCTTCCTATTACACATAGTCTCCTGTGCAAGGAGCCGTTATGTGTTGCGTGGCACTCCATTCAACTGGGAGCTGTCAAATGGCAATGCAGCACAAGGAACCTGTGAATACACTATGACCAATAACACTGATGTCCCTTCAGAGTCGTGGACACACACAGGTAAGGTTAAGGCAGTATAGTTGTTATCTGCTATTGTACTGAGCCTGCTACTTGCTGCAAAATAGAGGAAATGAGGTAGTTCATTTCTTTTCAACCCTTCTCTTCTGTTTCCTGCGTGGGTTGAAATCAGCTCTGTAATTTGATTTGCAAGGCCTCTCTTTCTGAAGCCAATGGGCCAATATACTACAGTTGCTATGGAGACTGAGCTTTCTAAAATCATTTGACCAGCTCAGATTTGATCAGGTGTGTCCTGCATAATGAAATAGAAACCATATATTTCATAACATGTACATGTATTTACAGCAAGAATAGCTGCTAAAAGGAAATATTTATACAACAAGGATTACCTCACTCAATAATTAACTCAACACCTGGATCAATCATGCAACATTGTTGTTATGACTTTGCAACACACACACACACACACACACACACACACACACACACAAACACAGGCTCTCAGCACATCTTCTATTTGACTGGAGATTTTAAGTACAACTGTCCGGGCTTTAGCAGTGAAAACTTGTCGGTGGTGGAAGCACAGTACAGCATAGCTCTGTGTCGAGGATGTGAAGGACAGTACACACTGAACGTCGGAGAGGTGCTAAGCTGGTCCCTGGCCGAGAGGGACAGTGGGGACATATGCAACATTAGCATCAAGAACACCAATACTAACCAGCTGCTGCAAAGTGAGGAAAATAGCCAGGAAGGTGCTCAAGTTTTTATTTTTCTGCTAACTAGCATCTGGCTCCCCGCATTTGGGTGAACCTTAGCACTTTTTAGCAAGGTAGCACTAAGGTAAAACAGCACTAAGGTAAAACAGCACTAACCTCTAGGTTCTGGAAGCGTCTAGTTTAGACAGGGGTCAAGTTAAAGTTTTTCCTGCTAGACTCCAAATTAATTGTTGCTTCTCCATGGCTTTTGTTTACTACACTCAGTGGCTTGTGTGTGACAGGTGGTCAGACAATCCATTTACATCTTGTCTCTTGTTACGTACAGCTACAACCTCCTTCTTCCAATTCACCGAGCCTGGCTCCTATGAGGTGTACTGTACAGAAGACACTAGCCTCAATGCCTCCGTCCAGGTTGTCACGATGCAGGCTGAGGGGCCATACAAGCCTCTACTGTACATCCATGCTGCACTCATGGGGATCACGTTTGGCATACTACTTCCCCTGGGGGCATTTCTTGCCCACCACCAGAAGTTCACCATCCACAAGATTACCCAACCAACTGGCATATTGTTTGCCCTGGTGGGATTTATAATGGTGCTGGTATACGTCGGTCTGTCTCATGGACGCCACTTTCGGTTTCTGATCCATGGGGTGGTCGGACTGGCACTGCTGTTACTCACGTTCCTCCTGATGCCTGCTCTGCTCTTGCGCAAGCCATGGCACAAGTGGCACAAGCGATGTGGTCATATTATTGCCTTTTTTGGCATGGCGAATGTACTTTTGGTAAGCTCACTTCCTAATATGGCACTACCTTGCTGATAATATAATTATTGTGTAGTAAAATATTTTTGACACTTTATCATGGACACCCATCTCACCACCATGTACTGATGCACTTTCAGCAGAAGTAACCTGCAGCCTTTGAAATTCTACTCCCACTTTCTTTCCCCTTCCCAGGGACTGGGTGTTCTTCAAGTGTCCCGACCTGTAGCCCTCACACTCTGTGCCCTGTATGGCATCTGGCTGGTGATTGCCATTTTTGTGTACATCCTCCTCTCCCCAAAGAAAGGAAGCTACAATCTGGAGAAGACAGAAGAGGTGAGGTATGGTGAGGGTAGCTTCCAGACAAAGATGATAGAACTAGGAAGCAAGAAGGATTCATCTCTCAGCAACCGATCACAGAACACTGGGAAAGGGCTCCAACCGCTTTCTAAAAATGTCATCAGTGATGAAAAGATGGTGCAGCTCCGAAAGAAGAGCATTGACCCTGCTGAAGCACAGAGACAGCGTGCTCAGCTGGACAGCGAGCTTGGACTTCAGCATCATGACTCCTTCAAGTCAGACATCGATGATAAAGTACACAATGCTAAACTAAACCGGCTTGAGAAACTCCAGGAGTGTGAGGAGCTGGAGTCACCGGACGAACCTGACAACTCTCGGACAGCGCTCCTGGTGCCTGAGCACCTTCAGCAGAGCTCCCCGGAGCCATACATCCCTTCCTCAAGCCCACCCCAGGATTCAACCTTGAAACCAAAGTTCAGGATAACTACCTCATCCGACTCCAGTGAAGACGAGCAAAAGGACACCATAGACAACCAGAGAACCTCATCTCCTGTTGCAGGCATTTCATCACTTTCCAGAGCTCATACATTCACCTGTCCCATGACCTCAGCAATGGATGAGGACTCAGACAGTAATTCTCTTTCAGGATCACTGCGACTTACCAGACACTCCAAGAGGGCAAGGAAATCAATGGATGGATTGTTTAGCAAGTCTGCGAGTGCCGAGCCTTTGTCAGTCCCAGCTGACAATGCGACCAGTCCGGTACAGGTACAACCAACAAGGATGCGTGAGAGACACCGGAAGCCAGCGCTTGTCCCTCCCATCATCACCACCACACCTGCCGTACCCTCTCCCCTAGTGCAGACACCACCATACACACAACCAGACGGCGGCCTCCTGGGGCACAAAATCTCTTCCATTCGCCGGGGGGTCTCCCCTACCCCCTCCACAGAGGATAGCGTTTTCGATGACTCGTCTCCAAAACCACGCAAGAAGAAGGTCAGCGTGGCCCAGATTGAGGCAACCATTTTCCCCCCGACCCCCCTCACCCTTGAGCCACCCGTACGTCTGGGCATCTCTCGCTCGGCCAGTTTCAGCACCAATCAGAACACTTTTGCTGACAATGCATTTCGCTCAGTTATGAAGATGTCTCACGATGCAATTGTGTGTGCCAACAGTGTCGGGGAGATTGTGTACTGGAGCTCTGGTGCTGTGAAAATGTTTGGGTACACTCCTGGAGAGGCCATCGGTAGCTCCCTAGAGGTAAGCAAGTGATCGTAAAGCTTAAATGGACCTTTTTAAGCTCATTCCCTCCCCACCACATTCCTCCTCTTCTCTCAACTCCTCTCCCTCCCTCTCATTCCCTCCTTCTCTTCTCCCTCCCTCCCTCCCTCCCTCCCTCCCTCCCTCCCTCCCTCCCTCCCTCCCTCCCTCCCTCCCTCCCTCCCTCCCTCCCTCCCTCCCTCCCTCCCTCCCTCCCTCCCTCCTCTCTCTCCCTCCTCCTTTCCTCTCCCCCTCCTTCAGATGATCATTCCCCAGAACTATAAAGAAAAGCATCGTAACGGTATTAGCAACCGAACCTCCGACACTCAAAAGTACATTCGGTACGTACAAAGAATTACTCGACAAAGCCAGTGATTGTGAGTCAGGCTTCACCTACTGCACTTTTCATCTCACAGGAAACACTCCTATACTCCTGAAGAGCAGAAGCATGCACGTCTTTATGCAGTAAGCTTTTCAACCACAATCTCACACACATATTGCTTCATAATTTTTAGCTAAATTAATACTTTACCTTTCCCTTCTCCCTTCCTTTCTTTCCTCTCCCCCCCTCTCTCTCTCCCCTCCCCTCTCCTTCCCTTCTCCATTCCCCTCTCCTCTCCCTCTCCCCCCCCCTCTCTCTCCCCTCCCCTCTCCTTCCCTTCGCCCTTCCTCTCTCCTCTCCCTCCCCCTTTCCTTCCCCCCTTCCTCCTCTCTCCTCTCCCTTTTCCTCTCCACCCCGTAGGTACATGGTGTTGCCAAAAATGGCCATGAGTTTCCAGCGGAGGTAAATGTCACGAGTTTTGTCATCGATGATGAAATCTTCTACACTGGCATCATCTCAGAAATTGCTCGCCTACGACCTACCAGAGCAAACTCAGTGTCCAGCGCCAGTGAAAACCATGAGGCCACCCTCAAGCAGAGAGTAAGACCCTCTTGATTATCTGTGATCATGTAGTCTTGGTCCCAAGCTTCTAGTGTAGAGAGAGATTTCTTGGAAAAAATTCCACGTTGGCAACTGCAATATTTTATCCACTTGTGTGTACCCCAGGCGATGGCCGTCGGAGCACAGATGAAGATTGCGCATAATCTTCGCAGTGCAGAGCACATCTCAAGGAAAGAGCTACAGCGTGTGCTAGCCGGGAGCTTTGATTCCGCCGGTTTCAAGGTGGAGCCCTACCAGATGGAACAAATGATTGAAGGCATCATGAAGGTGACGTAATGGTGAAATCATATAATGACAATGTCTATGAATATCATTAACTAGCATGCTTGAACACAGCCTTGGTGTGTTTTGTCTATGAATATCATTAACTGGCATGCTTGGTGTGTACTTTTTGTCTTGTATGCAGGCAGGGGACCCGGATGGGGATGGTGTGATCTCCTACGTCAGCCTCATCCAGCTGCTCTCCAAACACCGTCTCTACATCAGTGAGAGTGGCCTTATTGCCCGCTATGGCAAGACCAAGGGAACAGAGGGAGACAGGCTGAACCATCGACAGGGCCTGCTGCACCACGTCCTTCAGTTTTGTTTCACCTGTGCTCCTTCCCTGGTATGGTTCACGATCTACGTCATCCTCAACCTCCTCCTCTTGCTCATCGGCATACTGGTAACGGACAGACAGGGGTGGAAACAGTGGGCATACGGCTCCGGGCCGGTGCTGAGCATGAACTGTGTCCTGGTCCTCCTGCCAACGCTCTCCTCTCTCCTCCAAAACATGAAGAACAGCCCACTCATGAACACAGTAATAATCTATAATAGTAGCTCTTAACATTACCCACGTAACATGATTTGGGTAACATTCTATGGCTTTCTTTTTTAAACAAATTTGTGAACTTTAAAGTAAATGGCGAAAATAGGCACTGTTTCACTATCTGTCAGCACTCCTTGCTTTGTAAATTATAGACAAAATTAATTCACCATTCCTTATAAGGTAGTTCGCTACATCACAAATGATTGTCTGCCAAAAAGCTATTCAGCATTGTTTCAGTGCCTATCATGCACTCCATCACTGCACTCAACAGCACTCCTACTGCATAATCTGGTTATGTTGAACTTGGCAGCTGCTCTATCACTACATCTGTGTACCACATGTCTCCTGCAGGTCTTCCCACTGCCACATGCCCTGGCCTTCCACATCATTGTAGCCATGGGTATCTTCGTGTGGACCGGAGTCCACCTCCTCACCCACTTTGCCTCCTTTGCCCTCGACGACCGAAACGCCTCCACCTCAACCTCCGCCCACTTCAACGCCAGCCTGTACACCAACCTCTTCCCCACGATCACTGGAGCCATTATTCTGGTTGCCATAGTAACCATGGCCATCTCGAGCATCACGCCCCTCCGCAAGCAATTCCGGTTCATCCCATTCTACGTGATCCACTGGGCCGGAGCTGCCCTGGTGTACCTCCTCCTTATCCTCCATGGCATCCATTACTACAATCCTGCTTTCTGGAAGTGGTTTCTCCCAGCTGCCATCATATTCGCACTGGAGAGGATCTACCGCCATGTGGTGGTGCACAGACATAAGGTCTTGCTCAAGTGTGCAGGGGCGTATGATGACGTGTCACGTGTCGCGGTCGTGGAGATGGAGAAACCCAAGGGGTTCCGTTACGAGCCCGGACAGCATGTGATGCTCAACCTTCCGTGGATTGGTAAGATATGTTTGCATGCATACACAAGTTTTGGTTGCTAAGCAACAGACTAACAAACTTATGTACACTAAGCTTCAAATTGGCTATACACGTATAAGCTATGCTATGTTACCCCCCCCCCCCCTCCCCCCCTCCCCACCTGGGCCCCCTTTTCTTTTCCCCAGGTCACTTCAACTGGCATCCATGCAACATTGCTTCAGGGCCCAAGGAAGATGTAAGGCATAGCTAAACCTCCAAGCTACCTGTGGGATACTTCTGACCTCCTGCCAGCTAGCTCTTTCAGCAATCTGACCTCCTGCCAGCTAGCTCTTTCAGCATTGTGCCAATTCACAACCTAGCTATTTCAGCATTGTGCCAATCTGACCACCTAGCTGCCAGCCATTGCTGCACTTGCTATTATTGAGGGAGCTATTTCAGCATTGTGCCAATCTGACCACCTAGCTGCCAGCCATTGCTGCACTTGCTATTATTGAGGGAGCTAATTTGCCAATTCACAACTTAGCTAGCAATTTGCCAATTCACAACCTAGCTCTTTCAGCATTGTGCCAATCTGACCACCTAGCTGCCAGCCATTGCTACACTTGCTATTATTGAGGGAGCTAATTTGCCAATTCACAACTTAGCCAGCAATTTGCCAATTCACAACTTAATTAACTCTTATGTGCCAATCGCCCAGTTATACACTATAACTTGCTGCTATTCTGTTCCACAGAAATTGACCGTTTACGTTCCCAAGTTGAGTGACGCGTGGTGTACTCAGGCCTTCACTCACATGAAGCTCCACCCCATCAACATGCCCCGCCCCACCCACCACCAGGCCAACGGGAAGCTACCAGTTGAGGAAACACCACGTCACGTTTCTGTACAGTTCACAGGACCGTAAGTCGGTGCAGCTAGGCCCAGAATCTGTGCATACACACAGCAGATTGCATGTGGGTCAAATAATCAGATTGCTAAAATTTCACTGCACCCACCACCCCACACCCACAACACATGTGCACACATCACACCCTACATCCCATCACAACTTGCACCACCCCCCCAGGTATGGTCCTGGCTGCAACATCCTGTTCGACTACAAGATCTCAGTACTGGTGTGCGGAGGCAATGGACCCGACGGCTCCAAATCCATCATCAAAAAGTTCCTAGAGTACAGGAAGGGGGCAGCCTGCGCCTGTGGGTGAGTTCCTCCGTACAAGTTCTCTTCCAGCCTTGTTCTCCGAAACATGTTGGACTAGAATCCTTATACTCTTAGTGTTTGTGGTGGACTTTCTTGTTAGTGGCAGTGACAGCTTAATGACGGCCACAAGTGTCTACCCAATTGGCTTCTTTATCCTTCTAACCATATGCCAGTGTAACGTGATAGCGTGTTGGTACTAGGTACCTTTATGCTCCTTATCTACCCAATCTCTTGTTCGTTCTCCTGTTGCCAGCTGCCACCCAACTCTGACCAAACTCTACTTCATCTGGGTCATCCCAAGTGGAAATGACTTTGAGGTGAGCCAACCTTCAGCTCGTTTCCTGGGGCTTTGTGGTTTGTGAACCTGTGTTCCCATTTTTGGGACAGGTGCATGCTGTCCCATTTCTGCATGCGCTCAACTCAAGCACGACTACCTATATCAAAGTTACCAGCTTGCTCCCTCTCCCTCCCTCCCTCCCTCCCTCCCTCACAGTGGTTCACAGACTATCTCTCTGACCTGTGTGAAGACGACCACTTGCAACGCTACCTAGACATCCGTATCTTCCTCACCAACATTGACAGCCCCCCGGACGAGCTCGCCTCTGCTCTCCTCCAACTAGGACTCAAGACTGCTGGGGAGTCATGTAATGTCCGCCGACCCTCTCAACCCCAGCTTAATAACCTCTACCACATGACGTCCTATGGTGTGCCCGACTTTGACTCTCTCATTGACTGTAAGTGTGTGCTACACATACGTCACATGATGTCACATGATGTCACATGACCTGTCTGCACTGTACCGGGACTGAGTCCTGGGGTTGTAGGTCAATCTCTATACACTTGGAATATGCCGTGGATGGTGCTATATAGGAGAAAGCATACATGCTTAGGTGGTCGTGGCTTCTAGCTTTGCCTTGTTGACATAGGTGGCGTGATACTGAGAATAAGTGGGTGTGGGATGGTGAGTGTAGGATGTGATGTGTACAAAGATGTGTTGTGGGATGCAGTGAAATTATAGCTGACCCACACGTGATCTGCCGTCCGTCAATTTGGTATGATGGTGGTACGTTGGTACCAGGTATATATCAGTAAAATAATCTCACAGTGAGGATAGAATGTACAAGGTGCTTGTTGAGGGTCTGTAGAGGAAGTCGGGTCAAGGAGGTCAAGATTTGTCACCTAGGTCATTCTTTGGTTGAATGGCTCATGCACACACAGTGTTCCATGTTCCTTCCTCGTCCTCAGGATATTGCACGAGATGTTGCACCATTGCACAGATGTTGCATGAGATAAGGGCTCACCACAGTGATTCACCAAAATTGGGATTTGCTTGCAAGTCATTTCAAAAGACGGTGAACCCCCATCTCCAAGTTTGTGTGGTGATATCGCACAATGTGCTTGGGAAATAATGATAGGTTCTGTACTAGCAGAAATGGTGGGACAGGGAGAGGTGGGTAAGTGACATATGGCGGCACATTGTGGTCGGCTTTAGAAAGGCTTTGGTCAACACTGGGTGGGCCATTTCTCTTCTATGCACAAAATGGCTTATTCAATGCTCCTCTGTGGAGGCTTGTTTCTGGCTCGTTTTCAGTCTTGATGGGTTGACAGTCTAGGTGGGTATTTGCTGGTTGAGAGCCCTGACTTTTTCTGCTAATGAGTGTGTGCAGTTAGAGTCACAGATTGGCACAGAATGGCCCACTAGAGTACCTTTGGATCGAGTTTCAAGGGCTACATCTGAGCAGTCAACAAAAGATGGCATGTCGAGAACAATGTTTAGAGGGTCTTCTTGGATGTGAAAGGTCACAAAACTACCTGTTGTGTTTTCAGGTAGAACGTTTACCTAACGTTTGAGGTATATATGTTTACCCAGCACTTTTAGGGATACAGGCACTTTGAACAGATGTTGTTTTTGAGTCCTTCAAAATGTGTTTTAAGCAAGTTGCTCGCTCACACACACACACACACACACACACACACACACACACAGACGTTGCTGTCCAGCACTCCAACCTGTGGTGTGACATTCAGGAGGAGGTGGAGTTTGGGGTGTACACCATCGGAGACCTGCTTCACACCAGCAGGAGGGAACTGATAGCTGCTTGCAAGACTCACTCCAAACCAGCCCAGCTAGCCTTCCGACACCACCACATCATCACATAGCCACCACATCATCACATAGCCACCACATCTTCTGAGTTTGCTAACGTTTGCACCACTACAGGTTTACTAAACACCCTTTCCACCACTGCTAGTCTCTTCAAATCACTCTATACTCTGTGTGAGAAGACCATCTATTAATTGTATCTTTGTTAATCTTTTTTCAAATCACTTGAATTGTATTAAAAAATGGCAGCTGTCGTTTGTTTATTACGTTTTTATAGTGTTTGTATAGTGGAAATGAACGAGTAAATCTTCCAAGTTTGATAATATGATCGTCTTGATGTGTTTCTGGCTGGGTAGATATGTGGCTACCTCATTGGATTGTGTTCTTTGTGGGAAGACCCCATCCCAAGGAGGGTTACGTGAACCTGCATGGGTGGGAAACAATGGTAAGCACAGAGAGGTGAAAATGTGACCTTGTTCCCAGGCTCTTGGTTCTAGCCACACTACCAATGTTGTGTGTATGTGTTTGTTAGATGTTGCTTAGCAACCAAAACTTTGTACTGAATAACACGGAGTAGAATGGGTGGAGGTGATTATGGGTGTGGCAGTGGGTTGCTAGGGGTAACATCTAACAAATAAGTTACATTCCCCAGACAGAACAGCATTCGCCCTTCGGGCTCATGCTGCTCCGTCTGGGGAATGTAACTATTATGTGTGTGTGTGTGTGTGTGTATGTGCGTGTGTGTGTGTGTGTGCGTGTGTGTGTGTGTGTGTGTGTGTGTGTGTGGATGTGTTTGTGTGTGTGTGGATGTGTTTGTGTGTGTGTGGATGTGTTTGTGTGTGTGTGTGTAGATGAGTTAGCTAGTCCAGCTACAACAATGCACTCACCAGCCACTTCTCTTCTTCTTTGGCTGAGGTTCTGCATCTGCATGCACATAGTCACAATGTATGTTCAAGGTTTCCCTATCTTTGTAAACATTTTCAACCCTATGGTACATCCAAGCAAGGAAATCCTGCCACATGCTGTTCCCTAGTCTTGTCCCCAGACCCCACCCTCTCACGAGGAGAAACGGTCTGGTGAACCAAGTCGAATTTCTTGGGCTAGCACACGCTTTTGCGACAACGTAACCTAGACATTTTGTGGCCAACCCGCTCAAAAAAGGTACGGATACTCGAACGGAGACGAACAAATTTTACTGTTGTAAGGGAAGTGCTACGTAATAATTACCGATCTCGCAATCTCATTGGTCCTTACCATTTTTGGGTAATAAGCCCAAGAAATTTGACTTCGTTCACCAGACCGTTTCTTGCCGGGAGGTGCGCGCGGGCTGGGCACGAGACTAACTGTTCCCTGCAACCTACCATCCAGGGGGTCAGGTTGACTGAGTGCATGCAGCCTCTGTTTGGATGCCCTTGCCTCCTGCAGAACCACTGAATGGCTCGGAGGCTGTCTCTCCCCTCCATCCACAGAGCCACTGGGCATCGCTGCACCATCACCAGGAACCTGTCCATAACACACACACACCTTAGTACTGATCAATGAGCTATGAGCACCAGACAACAACCACCAGCCCTCACAATCCTCTATATGTACAGCACTGAGTGCTTCTGTCACAGGCAGCCTCTCTGCAGGTGCCATCAGAACTCTATTGGGGGGGGGGGGGGGTGACTGGAAACATCTCTCAATCAGACGAGGTGTTTCCAGTAGCATTCAATGCCATCTGCGCAGTATAGATGATTGTAAGGGCTGGTAGTTTTGTAATCTACCTCACCTGAGGATTCTCCAAGGGGTTGCCCCCATTTTCTTCACCATTCTGTTTCAGCCTCTTGCGTGCTAGCACATTGGCCGAGGGAACCCCTGTCATTAGAGGCAGCTGCTCGTCCTCTGGACTACCAGCTGTATGCTTACCGACACAGCTGCTAGTGTCTGTGGAGTGTTTAGTACATTATATTGCTGTGTCTGATTATCACTCAATCAGTCGTCCACACTCTATGGGAGGTCATACAACTGGTATGTTGTAGAGCATAACTTGTACCTTCTGAAGGTTTCTGAGGGAGGGAGGGGATGAGGTGAACCAGCAACAATAACACATCAGGGTGTGGGTGCAGCTCCTGGCCGTTATAGGTGAACATTAGGGTGTCAGCAACCGTCCATGGGTGAGACCCTGCAAATTAACCAGGGGTAAAACGGAGCGTTATATGTCTATCTACCCTGGGCTCTTGTACCTGGAAAGAGGACAACTTTGTCAGTCTTGATGGGGATAAGGTGTTTGGTTGTGGTGAAGCGGTGGAGGACGGCAGCTGTCAGCTTCTGTGAAGAGATGGAAGTCATTGTACTTAGTAAACGGAGCCACGCCCATGACTCTCACTAGATCCTCCTCTGCTACAAATCACCACACCACAGCAAGGTTAACTTTATTTCTAGAGTATAGTCGTAGTTGACCTTGAGGGTGGTTTGATTAACGAACCTTGACACTCTCCTGGAACTGAGGGCTTTTGCAAAGCAACTTTTCAGCACCAGTCGGTTCTCCACTGAAGATGCAGAGAGAAAAGTGAGCAAACAGTCTGTCTGTAGCTGTCCTCAGCTTGGCCTAAGGGTCTGATAACATCCAACACGTCGTCTGACCTCATTTTGTATTTGAGTTTGAAGACTGCGTCTCCAAAGATGACCAGTCTTGTGTCTGGGTTGGGGAGTTTGAAGTCTACCAAGTTGATATTCTCTTCTGGATGCAGCATCTTGCAACAGCTGCGTAGTTCTAACACGCCATTCACCTAGTCTCGGAACCAGACCCTCGAGGGTCTGGTTCCGAGACTACCATTCACCTGCTTGAGGTACAAAGTTTGAAGTTCAGGTGCGCATGCGCATGCGAGCTAACTGTCTCCATAGCAGCGGGGAGGGGCTGAAGTGCTAGTGAGACACGACATGAACGTCGAGTCGTGGTGTCAGGTGGAAGGGAACTCCAACCAGCAATGGACCCGGGCTACACGGCGACACGACCCCAGTGCCTTCACTAGCACAGCCTTTGAGCAGGAGCAGGGGGATGTCTCCAAGGGCAGAGTAGACTGGTCAATGGCCAACAAACCAGCCCAGCAAAAACTGGCAAAGAGAAGACATTTTCCACAAAAATGTAAGAACACTTCTTCCCTTCACGGATGAGAATTATTGCTATTGACAGATTGTGCTATTTTTACTTTTTTACAGATGAGACAACTCTCAAATAAAGAGGATTATAGGAACTGGCATCATGTACACACTGAGATAAATAATGATTATATGTGTGTGCCATGAAACTCATTCATGCAACTCTGCTGTGTCACCCGGACAGTGCTGGGCCATGTCTTGAGCATCTGTTAACATGAAGGTTGAGTAGCTATGCATTAACAAACTTACAGCAGATGTAGCCTCATTCCCAGGCTCCGCCCAGCTTTCTGTCGCTTGTAGTACGTACTGCAAGCGACAGAAAGCTGGGTGGGGCCTGGGAATGAGGCTACAGCAGACATTTAGCTTTCTGTTTTGGATTTTGTCTTGTAGCTTTGGAGAAAAATACAAAATTCAGAATGAAAAGTCTGCAGATGCATACCTTCATACGCAGTTCCACACCAGATGCAGTAGAAATGTTTGGATCTCAGGTACTGTGTCAGTGTCACCAACTGCTCTGAGGGCTAAAGCAACCACAAGAGAGCTCTCAGCAGCTACCTATACACTCCAACTCACAAAAGATCACCTCTAAAAGAAGTTCTTCTTCCTCTTTGTACTCATCATCACCTTCAAACTCATCGCTGTTGGTTGCTTGAGCATTCAGGGGCCAAAACCACTCCTCCTCTGCAGTGAAAATACCCTACAACAGGCAGAAAAGTATGCAAACATTGACCATTATAATAAGATGCATCAGAAATCGTACCATCTTAGAGTCAAGTTGTTCACATGCCAGTTGGCTCTTGTACAAATCCATCTTCACCCTTTTCTGACATAATCTCTCCTGTTTTCGCTGCCGAAAGACGCTAAAACTTTGAGCTTCTTCCACTCTTCTTTCTGCTTGCTGCTGCCTGACAAAGTCTTCCCGCCCTAGACCAACCTTACCTTTGAGAACATAGCATCATCAATAAACCACAAGATAGTACTAAAATTGTGCACTCACCAGCCTTCAAAACCAAAGGTAAAGGAGCGATTCTTCCATTACCTAAAATAAAAAGAAAATCTTTCTTCAATTTCCAGGCGAGTGCAGCACACCTGAAAAACAAACTACCAGATTTTCCAAGTCCTGTTCCCTCTTTATACCCCATCTTCTTCAGCATTGCAAAGCCTTTGTTGTCACTAGACAGTGGGGTGGACAAAGCCTGTTCCCTGGCTTCATTCTCAGCTAGTTTGCTCCTCTTGTGCTTTGGAAGGCTCTCATGCTTCTTGTGAGTTTCTCTTCTCTTTTTCCTTCCTTTACAAAGTCCTGGCTTCACGTCTTCAAGCTGCTTTAGGAAGGCATCTGACATGTAATCCTCCTCCTCTCCCATAACAAAATTAACCCCTTTCCGCCCTAATTACATCACATGACAAACGACTAATTACACATGACTTTCATCTGATTGACACGCAACATTTGAAAAAATGGCGGATAAACACGGGGAAAGCGAAAGCTTCAAACTGCGGACCGAAATTGGCAGTTTAGCTTCCAAGCGGCTGGAGGCCATTTCCAGCAAATCCAGGAGAGAGGAAATCTTCAAAGTGTTGAGCAAGAGAAGAAAGAAGTGGAGAAGGCGACACGGATATGAAAATACGTGTAAGACACAAAAAAGGGTTAATGAAATACGCTATTATGCGTACAGTACTGCTCTATAGACATAAAGTATGAGTACATAGTGTCAGCCAGACATAGCTGTCCACTGACCTAACTATCTCACTTACACACATTTTATATATCAGCCTGCAGGCCAGTTGATCCTTCCTTGAGGGAGGAGAAGGAATCTCTAAGTGATGAACTAGTCGAGCTGAAAGATGCACTGGTGAGGAGGAGAAAGGAAGGTTTTACCAGCGCTAGACAGCTGCAAAGAGAAAGGGACTCACTCGGTGTGAAAATTCTGGTAAGCTTTATAATTATGGTATCACCTATTCAATTGCTTTCTCACCTTGGGGTATCACACAGCCACTTGCAATTAATGGTTTAGACTTCCTGTCTATATGATTGGTCAAACCTACTTCACACTCCAGAATGTTTATCTGGCTGGACACTAACACTCCTTGCTAATATTGAACCTGCTAACATTGGTAATATTGCTCTCATATATTATTTCAGAGGTCGCGTCTGGAGACTGCTTGTGCCAGACTGTCCTCCATCACATCCTGCAATGCTGCAGAAGGAACATCGCAAACAAAGGAACAGTCATCTTTAGCAGACATACAGGAGAAACTCACCAAGGTATGATACATTTGTTGTGACTCTCTAGTGTGTGATCAGGTCGTTGTTGAGCTCTTACATAGGGAACTCAATTAGAAGTCCAAATGCTTTGATCTGATTACATTAGCTGATGAAGATCCTCAGATCAAAACATTTGTACCTTAGTTCACTGTGTGCTACATACAAGCTCAATAACCCCTGGTATATAGTCATACATCACTAATAACCCCCGGTAGTCATACATCACTAATAACCCCCGGTAGTCGTACATCACTAATAACCCCCAGTAGTCATACATCACTGTAACAACGCATGTGTGTGTGTTACTCTGATGCACTCCCTCCTCCTCCCAGGACCTTCAGAGCGTGATAGCTCGTGCAACAACCCTGTCTGAGATCAAAAGCATGAAGTTTGGGATGACTCCGAGAGTGCCACCTCTTCACAAGAGAACGCTTACAAACAACCCCCTTGAGCAGTCCCTGGGACTGTTTGATGGGAGTGAAGACTTACATGTGTCATCTGTCATGAATGTCACAACAACAGATGAACACAACATGGAGGAGGTGGGTGTGGGACAGACCTGGGCGAGCTTTGAGGGCCTAGCCACTGGCAGTACTAGCAATGGGCTGAGCAACCTTAGAGGAGGAGGCACAAGAGACCCACCATGTGGTGAAGATGTATCACCAGACAGAAGAAAACATACTCCTAAACCTTTGGACAGCAATGATCCCTCTTCTCCCAAGCATGCGGATATGGAGGAAGTCCTGGCTTGTGACTTGCAGGTTGTGCGAGAGGAACAGGTGCCAGCAGTGGCCCACACAGTGGAGGGCACCCTGGAGGGATTGAGCTATGTCACCACACTGTCTCACTGGCAGACCACCCCACCTCCGCAAGACACAGACACAGAGGAACGGGAAGAGGAGGAGGAGGTGATGGAGGAGGAAGAAGTGGTCAATCAGACCACAGACATTTCAGAGGAGGACAAGAAACTCATTGAAGTGCTAAGAAATATTGAGAGAAGCGCTCCGTGGGAACTGAGGAGTCGAAAGAAATAGTCAAAATTAGAATTTTATTTCATCCTTTTACTCATGTTTTGTGTCTTCATGTTATATATCTTCATTATAGTGGGTGGTAACAATATTTTTTAACTTTTTTGGAATTATTATTGGCATAACCAGTGCTTCTTTGCTGCTTGTATCAACTCTCCATTTGATGTGGCTTGTGCACTTTGCACAGGTGCCGCCAAGTCTAGTTAAGAGCTATACACAGTGTCACAATAATTAACTAGCAGTTTTGGACTTGAAACTGCAGAATGTACAAATGGACAACTCCACGTCTAAAAAAGTTAATTGGGTTCATAACTCTCTTAGGGTAGCCAGTGTTGATCGCATGATGGCCACTTGTGACTGAGGGAGGTGTAGTATGTGCATGTGTGAAGGGAGAGGGGATTTATGAAGGTCGTTCCATTAGGAGCAACAGTCAGCCAAAAAGCTTACCTTTGCATGCTTTATCTCCAGCTCTGTTAAGTCCACCTACAGACAAAAAGGGTAGACATTAAGACTCTGAGCTTAGCTCCAGTTCTTGTAGCACATTATCATACAAAAGTAGGCTGGGATCAGCGTGTTCCACTTACCAAGTTCTTCCGGAAGGCAGTCACCCTACGTTTCTTAAAGGCTTGTAGTTCTAAGCAAATTGAGTCAAATTCAGCATCATAATTAATATACATTTAGTTATGAGCTCTGACTGCTATGTACCTTGTTTGCCTGTCTCAGAAAGCTTCTCAAATTTGGAGCTGCAAGTTTGTTGATGTGCTTCAGCCTGGAAATGGTGTAAATATAGCATGGTATGGGGACCAGACCACGGTACTGTATGGTATGGGGACCAATACTATGGTGCTTTGTGTGGGTGAAGAGGTTAGCACATTCTTAGACACACAGACTCCATACCTCTGCCACAGCCTTTCCTTTGGACTTTGCATGTTCCAGCTTCTTGTTGGCAGCCTCATAGTTTGCAAGACTCCTCATCCGACGATACAACAGGTCCTGCGTACAACACACAAACACATTCAACATAGTAAGGTGTGTGCATGTGTAACCACACTACACTGGACCATCTAGAAGAGCTATGGTGAGGCCTGGAAATGAGGTGACCTGCACCTTGGACTTAGCTCACCAGAGCTGCTTGTGAGTCACGGTTATAGTAGCGCATGAGGTCTGACAGCTTGAGATCTTCGTCTGAGGCAACCCTGCCCTCCAGTTTCTGCAGACACAAGGCCATCAACATCATGAGCACTACCTTATTAGGAAACTGTACGACATTACACTCACTCTGATCTTCTCAGAAGAGTCACCCATCTTGCGATACAAGCTGCAGCCAAAAGAGGAACAGCAGAGACAAAATGGCTCACATGTTGATTGATTGATTGATTGATAGAATTGATTGATTCTCATCTGTTAACAGAGGAAGTAACACTCTACAGTGGAACCCTGCTTAATGGATACCCCTCAACAGCAGACACCCACAATATAACGGACAATTCCGGAAGTCCCGACTGTCCTTCCATTCACTTCAATACTTAAGCAACCCCTGAATAGCGGACACCCCGCTACTCCGTATAACAGACAGTTTTTGCAGTCCCAATGTGTGCAAACAGTACTTAACGATCCCGATTTAGTGGACACTTGTTGACCTTTTCAGCAAGATTATCCACCATCGCTGCTGTAGTTAACAACTTGACATTAGACTAGCGTTATTACTTGTAATACTAGCCTTTGCTTGGCTTTCTCCGCCAGCGTACAGCAAGGGAAAGCTCTGAAAACGTAGCCACGTGTTCAACAGCCCAATTACGCTACCATGCCTACCAGAAATATACCGGAAGCCCCTGAGTTAGGGACACCTCACTATAAGGGACAAAATGTTGGTTCCCAATGGTGCCCACTATAGAGGGGTTCCACTGTATGCCTCCCAACCTCTACAACCCTCACCTGGAGAGAGGGTCGTCCTTTCCAATGGAAAGGAGGGCAACATAGGTAGCAACACCAATCAAAGAGTCAGCAAGCCTCTTGTGGGCTGCTGTGGTCCTGTCTGCCTGCTTGGTGGCCTCACGTGCCCTAGCAGAGGAAGAAGTCACAAGCCAGCTCATGGTGGTATGTGGTTTTAGTTATTGCTTCTATATATCATAGTTGTGGTTTTTTAGTAAATGTTTTGGTTACAGTTACAGTAAATTAGTTTGACACTTTCAGTTTCAGTTCTATTGTGTGTATGTGTGGAGGGAGAAGGGAGGGGGGGAGACAGATACGCACTTGACATGATATTCGGTGAGAAACTTCTTTTCATTCTCGAACCACTGGTCCACGTCTTTGTGTCCCTTGAGCATAGACTCATCAATGCTCTTGGAGAATCCTTTGAATAAGCTGCCCAACTTTTCTTTGGTGTTCTTGCTGCGCACACTCAGCTGCAGAGAGGAGGGGAGAGGAGGAGGGAGGAGGAGGGAGGAGGAGGAGGGAGGAGGAGGAGGGAGGAGGAGGGGAGGGGAGTAGGAGGAGGAGGAGGATGCAGCCTTCTGATAAAGCTTTGTAGCTACTGACCCCCAAAGCAAACTCGCAGCACCAACTCTAGGCCCTGTGAGCATCTTGGAGTACAAGCATGTTATGATGGTGGGTTTATGACTCAAGGACGATCTGTCTTATACAAAGCGATAGCATACAACTGATCCGTGCACCTAAGCTTTCTTGTCTGGGGTCAAGAGAGGGGTTGCTTACATCTCCTTCGTACTCCAGGAAGACCACAAAGTTGTGATCATTGCGGAGGGTGGGGTGGGCAGCAAGTCGTTGCAGAAACACCTCATGCATGGCTACTGTCTTTTTGAACGATGCCAGGTATTCCCTAGGGAGGGAGAAAGGAAGGAAGGGAGGGAGGGAGGGAGGGAGGGAGGGAGGGAGGGAGGGAGGGAGGGAGGGAGGGAGGAGAGAAGATCTAATTCAGAGTTCTGTTTGTTACTGATGTCAAAGACTTACGATTCCAGCTCTTGCTTCATCTTGGTGTATTCCTCTTTTGTCATACTCTCCTCACCTACAGTACAAACACATCTCTTCCATATATAGTCGTACAGTTGAGGAAACATCATTTTTGTTTTGAACTCTAAACTAGAACAGTATCAACAATCATTTGTGAAAACCAGAACAGCACAAATATCTCGTGTGCACCTACCCTCTCTGAGTTTTGCTAGCTTGTGCCTCGGCTCATCAAAGTCGGGTCTGGGAGGTGAGGGAGGGATCTGGGGAGAGAGCGAGGAGCGGAAACTCCTTGTAAAACCATCCTCAAGTGTGGAGTTAGTGAGCACTGGTGCATGCTGATGGTAATAGCTCACAATGACACCAGCGTAGTCTTCATTCTCCACAAAGCGATCGTGGAGCCAGACAAACTCTTCATGTTCTCTCACTGACGTGAAGTCTGTTTTCTTGAATGCCTTCAGCGTGGTCTGAACAAGAAGGAATCAAAGCACTGGTATCATACATCCATACCCACCCAAGCTCTGAGCTAACAATTCATGCATTGGCTGACCGATATAAATTAACCTTCGGCTATAATACTTAATCTTCACTCCTGATTTAGTTGAAGACATGCTACATGTGTTGATACTTGCATGTACTACTGTTGAGGATAACTCCCAACTGTTGAACAGGTGGACTTGTATCCAGGCTATATACCTTGCTGCGTGGACATGGTGTTTATCCACTCAAAATAAAGCCCACCTTGGTGTGGACGGTGAACTTGACTTTGTCTTGTTCACTGAGGGCGTCGGAGATGTCCACCACAAAGCTTGTGTCAGTCTGTAGGTCAATTGTCTCAGTCCTTGGCTGTAGACACAAACAACAGGACACAGGGAAATATGGTCAGTGACTAGCAGCTTGAATCATGTGACGTGATGAAGTGAGCTGCCATCGGTGGCAATCACCTTTGGTTTGGGCTGTTCATCGTCCCCCTGGGCCTCAGGCAGATCAGTATGGTCACTGCTGTCTTGCTGAGATGGAGGAAACGTGAGGGAAGACAGGTTAATAGTGTAGGGTACTCACTTGGAGAATAGAGTCAGCTAGCCTAGTGCTGGAGTGTGTTTCATTTTGTAAAGTTCTTCGCAGTTCACAAAACTGAGTCAGAGAGCTCACCATCATTCTGCTTAGCAGTCTTCACTCGCTCAGGGCTAGGCTCCTGACATACACGGCCTGCAGGGGTGGTTCCCAAGATCATGTGACCACGTTTTGCTAGTCTCGTTCCCAGACCAATGCACAAAATCGGGAATGTGACTAGCTAAAACTGGGGCGTGGCGAAGTTTACACCCGCTTGTTGCCATAGGCATAATTTGCACGACAACGACCATATCATCATGGACTCCAACAACGAAGCCGAGCCACAGGGGGTGCCTGAATCCGCCCAGGTAGCTGAGATGCATACATTAAATGTACCAGCAGTGACCATATGCATACAGTCCTATGGTTCACCAATACAGCCATACTATCGCGCGCATACTGTGTACATGTTCCTTTATCTGCAGAAGTTCCTAGTGGCGGAGGAGCTGGTAGACAGGAGCAAGAGACCCAAGGTGGAAATACAGTCCCTCAATACCAGAGCCTACTTGGACCACACAGTGGTGCCCATCCTACTAGACGCCATGGCTGCTGTGGCAAAGGAGAGGTGGGTACGCATGTACACACACATAGGAGGGGCCGTGTTGAGAAGAACAGGGCATGCTGTTGCGAATGCAGTGGTCAACTAGTAGTCTTGTGAACCAGTCATATTGTTTGTAGTCAGGATGCCAGACTCTTCTGACTGGGTGAGAAGGGTCTGGCGTCCTGAATACACTGCTATATGGAATATGGCTGGCTTGCAAGATTAGGCCTATATGATAGTTTAATATGCTCCTTCAGCATGTAACAGGCGATCTTCCAGGAGATCATGAGATCATGGACTTGAGATTGACTGCTGCATGGATCCGACTTGTCATGCAAGCCTCCTCTCTCTCATATGCAGGCCCTCTGACCCTATTGAGTATGTAGCTGTATACCTGATGAAACACAAGGACAAGTACCAGCCACCACAGTCATAGACATAACTCCTCTTCAGTCATTTCTCTATAACATTACAAGTACTTTCTCTGTAAATGGACACTACCTACAAACTGCAAACTCTGTCCGTGATTGAAGCCAGGATTATTCTCCAAAGCCGAGAGACAAAACATTTGGTTTCAAGCCACCACTTCCAATGCTGGTCTGTGCAAGTATTGCTGTCCATCAGGTGATATGGCAGATTGCTGGCAACAAGTATAGCTGACAGTGGAAAACCACAATCTATTCAGAACCAAGGGCAAGGAAGATTATCAGACTTGGTAAATCAATTGTGGTTTTTCCACTAGCTGTTCAGCTTGCTTGTTGCAAGACTTTTGCAATCTGCTGTAATGCTGCAGGCACCTCTCAGCTATGCTACCAGCCAACCTAGCCTCGTTCCCAGGCCTCCCCCATTTTTGTTCTTCAGTTTGCCTTCAGTATAATACACAGAAGTGGAAGAGCGGCAAAATGCAGACCCTCCCCCCCTACGTCCACCTTGCATCCACCTGACATCATTCACATGATAAGTGTTCCCGGGCCTTGCCCATTCTTCGCCGCACTCTTCTGCTTCTGTGTATTATCAGAGAGTCGGTAGACTCTCTATGTAGGGATGGCGCCGACGCGCAATATATGCAATACTTTAAGCAAAAGCCGTATAACTTCACCACAAACACGCCAAAAGCTTATTTAAGAGCCCAGACATCCTCTTTGAGTGCCTTTGTGATCAGCAAGACTCATATAAGTGGCCAAAAGCCACGCGGAAGACAGCTAAACGCAAAAGTGTGCGGTAGCAAAAGTACCATTTTTCGTATTCTTTCTTTCTTTCTTTGTTCAGACCACTTGTCAAACGACGACAACTCGAAAACGGCTCAAGTACTCACCTTGATTTTAGCACGAAACGGATGCTCATCACAGCGCTCAGCTTCCCAACCACTCAGCGTCTTCATAGCTTCAAATTCACCCTGGTCAACAAAAGCCATTCACAACACTCGGAGGCTGCTGTCCGTTGCGAAGGACGCCATTTTCTAATTTTGTACGCATGCGCACACGAAGTCTCGTTCCCAGACCGAAGACCACGGTCATTGGTCTGGAAGCGAGAGCACACAAGCGAGCGGGCGGGCATGGTTGGCACGGTTTTTTTCCCCCCGCGGCATTGGGCAAGGCTTATGAACACCACGTAGGTAAGGCGCTGCATTCAGCTGCCTACTTGTAGCTACACTAAAACTAGCCTACTCACAGCTTCAGTGAACTGTAAAGCTAGGATGGTCTGTTGTCAGTATGATAGTTTTCTGTGTTGCAGCTGGTCAGTCGTCATGTGATCATAGTGACAACTGACTCATGAAATTGGTTTCACAAAGTTTGGTACGGAGAGTGGTTGGCCCTTCATCAGGTTCTAGCTGGCCATAATTATTACACTTTTCTCCAGGGAGGGCAGATATCACACTGGAATCACTACTAAACTGTCAACGCCGCTTCAAGTCTTGGTGTTGTGGTTACACTTGAAATATTCTTCTTAGGCTTAGGTCTAACTGTAACTGAGATTAACATTAAAAAAAGTACAGAAACAAGACTTAAAAAACATTAAAAATGTAAAAAGATGTAGGGATGGCATGCCAAAAAGTATGCAAACAAGGTAGAGATGATGCATGAAAGCAAAGGTCTACATATTGGCAAAGCCCCATCCCTACATCTTTTTCACACTGCATGCAGTTAGACAGCGTGCTCGAGAGCTGAATCTGCACCCATCCATGCAGTTATTAACGCTGTGCATGAGTGCTTGAGTTTTACACACTGATTACTATGACCAGTCTGCAGCCCACTCGAGCTCACTGTCTAGGTTATACCAGAGGCATATAACAAGGGTACCACTGTCACTACAAGTAGTATGTTGGCAATAAAACTACTAACCTTGGTAGCCACCTACAATATTAGCCTCGTTCCCAGGCCATGTGGGAGGAGCTAGAAAGTGCATGGCCTGAGAATGAGGCTACAGCCATGAACTGCTAGTAAAGACTAACCATGCACTGTCTAACTGTAGTGTGAAAAAGATGTAGGGATGGGGCTTTGCCAATATGTAGACCTTTGCTTTCATGCATCATCTCTACCTTGTTTGCATACTTTTTGGCATGCCATCCCTACATCTTTTTACATTTTTAATGTTTTTTAAGTCTTGTACTGAACACAAACCGAAGAACAAAAATGGGGGGGCCTAGGAACAAGGCTACCAACCAACTCACAACAGTACAATTTGGTGTCCACCGAGCATGTAGTGTGTAGATTGTACAATCTTCCTCTTCCCCAATATCTACCACGTATGGCAGAATAAACATGATTGCATGGTTGGTTAACACACACGCAATAGGTATTACAAAAACCACATACAACATTATTGCATGATGAATTTGAGGACAAACGGTTTGGTGTTGATGTTAAGATCAGGCACTTGTGTACATGAAAGCAAAGTTGTTTGTGTGAAGTAGTAACTTGGTGATAATTGACAAATTTGACTTACTTTAAAGCTAGCGGAAAGAGAGCATTATGTACAATGAAGAAAACGCTACGCTAAAAAGGATAGAGAGACGGGTTACCAAGCTCCACCCAATCTATATAAATTAATAGTACATAAAAGGAAGCATTTGAGTGATAGTGCTTACAGCCAACACCAGGTATAATGTGCATGTGTGGGACTATGGGTGAATGTGTGCGACAATAACAATAATTATCCCCACGAAGGGACTATATGACATACTTTCCCTAGTAAGTCTGTGAGTATCACACAAAGATTTTAGCTATGCCATCTGCCCCAGCACTAGCAAAATAGGGCTTGGTTAAGTGGCAAGCCACATTGTATATTGACTCATCGAATCGTTTTCTATGAGCAGTAGTCTCTTGTATGCAAATCTTTGAATCCATATTCCAGAATCTCAACGAGCCATCATGGCCTGTGAGGGGAGGGGAGGGGAGGGGAGAAACCATGATTGCACTTGTTCACGATCCAAGGCCATGTCAGCGTGGCTGGCGAGGCTACACTAACAGCCGGTAGGGAGGATGGAGAGAGACTTACTTCCAGAGAGAAGATACAGTCCATGAGGATCAACTGCTAGCCCTGTTACAGCATCCATGTGGGCCGTCATGGAGTGTATGGCTTTGCCTGGGGAGTTACAGCATTACAGTATGAGCCCCTTTCTGAGCTGTCCATCTTCATACACAACAGCTAGTATGCACATGGGCTACGTAGAACTACATGTATGTGTACCTGTGTTAGCATCATAGAATCGAATGTACTTATCCTCATGGCCAGTCACAACGATGGGCAGAGTGGGGTGACATACCACCTTGTTGATTTGAGTGTTCGGTGTACCATCTGCACACACAGGAAGGACACTCCAATTAATGCACACCAAGAGCATAATCAGTACATGCAGACTTGGAGTGTGGACGCACCATATGTACTAGCACTATCAAGGTTCAGGACTGGTTTTGCTGTCTCCAGGTCATATACCACCGTCTTGGCTGCCGTGTAGGAGGCCACCATCTGGTGGACGTCAGTCGCCACAAAGTCCACCGAAGTAGGGTTACCAAACCCTGAAAAAATGAGCTCAACAAGTAATCTCATGGAAAGTTTGTCCAGTAAGTAAAGTTCCTCTCGGGTGAAATACCTCTAAAGACAGGTCTCTTTGATTTTAAACCTTGCAGAACATCTTGCAAGACTTTCCCAGTAAGAAGGGGAGACCTACAGGTACTTCATCTGGATCCATGTACATACCTTGCTCTGGTCGGAAGAGTTTGACTTGAGGGCTTGTAAGCTGGTGGTTCCATAGTCGACAGGTTCCATCCGCTCCACAGGACAGTAGCAGACCACTGGAATGAACTGCAAGACCCCATATTGCATCTGTATGCCCCTGAAGCACCCCTCGGTGGACCTCTGGGTCTGTGTGTGTGTGTGCGTGCAGGTGTGTGTGTGTGTGTGCAGGTGTGTGTGTGTGTGTGTGCAGGGATGTGTGTGTGTGTGTGTGTGTGTGTGTGTGTGTGTGTGTGTGTGTGTGCATGCAGAGGTGTGTGAGCACTAGCTAATTGACGAGAGTAGGAGCACACAGACAAGAAGGGGAAACTAATGTACCGTAGACATCAAAGGGGTCCCCGAGGTCACTGGGTAGCTGCCACACCCGGATGGTGGTGTCTGTGCTGCCACTGAAGCAGATCTCCCCACTGGCCCCCACTGCTACACTCAACACAGACCCTCTGTGCGTGCATGTGAAGGAAGAGGAGGAGGAGGATATCACCGTAATGTTGACCTTAGCAGCAATTGAAAAAGGGTTATACCTGTGTCCTCTGAATGTGTGCACTGGTTCAACATCCACAATAGCAGTTCTGTGATGTAGACATAGCATAGAAATTATGAGTTGCCTCTTTTATAATGGAGAAGAGGGAGGTCAAGGAGGAGGGGGTAGAGAGGAGGAGGGAGGTAGAGGAGAAGGGAGGGTAGAGGAGGAGGGAGGTAGAGGAGGAGGAAGGTAGAGGAGGAGGGAGGGTAGGTAAGGAGAGAGGTAGAGGAGCTAGAGAAGGGGGAGTTACCGTCTGGTCTGCTGTTTCTGTAGGTTCCACACTTTGAGGGTGCAGTCGTCGGAGCCAGTGACAAGGGTGTGGTCCGAGGGGTGAAAGGCTACGGATGTCACGGCATCAAAGTGGCTGGGGATAAGATACACATGTCAATGAGTGTAGCAGCCTTTTTGTTTGACATATACACGTGTTCAGTGACATGGCACAAACGGGTAAAGGGCAAAGGTCACCTTCCCTCACCTTCTCATGGTAAACTTGTTGTCCCATTTCTTCACTGTCTCGGTGGAAGGGTTCTGAGGGGGGAGGAGAAAGAACAGCTGACACGACACAGTCTGTTTACAGAGCCCCACTACACCCTCCACATGCACACACACCAGTACCACAAAACCAATAATCAAGTTGCACGTGTCTGTGGTGTTTGTGGGTGATACGCTCACAGATCCCCCCTCCTCCCCCCACACCCACACCCACTCACATCAAAGCCTCCAACATTCTCATTTGAGATGGAGAGACCTGCCAGGTCCCCCAGCAGTGAGACCTCAATCCTCTCGTCTGAGACACGCCCCCTCCCAGGCAGGGGGAGTCCCAGGCCCTCTGTATCTGCACTCCTCACCCTCCCAGGTAGCCGCATCATCCCAATGCCTCCCAGCCCCCCAAACGGTGGGTTGGCAGTAGAGCGGGAGGCTGGCTGGTCATCTGCCTGGTTCTTGAATTGCTCCATACGTTCCATCTCTCTCCTGCCCGGGCCTAGTGTAATAACAACCATGCATGTAACTAACTACCCCTGGTAAAGGAAAGGAAAGGTGTGTGGACATTTGTCAACCTACGAGCTGTAATCTTTTTCTTCTTGTTTGGCTTGTGTTGAGTGTACTTTTGAACATACAATTCGGCTGACCATTCATCCTATAGGACATGGAATACACGGCTCTGATTACAATAGAACACGACAAGCAACAGACTACACATGTGCACTCGACTGTGGAACTCGTATTACCTGTTGGTCCAAAGGTTTTCCCCCTGGGAATAGAAAATAGCAGAACAAGAAAGGAATAAGATTTTTAGGTGGGACGTACAATTGTAACTACGGTACGAAGTCAATCATGCTGGGACCGGAGGGTGTTTGGATAAGTGAAACGCTTGGTTAAAAGAATCAATACTATTTGTATACCAAATTGCCTGCTTTCCATTTAATGCACAGCAAGGTATCTATAAACATCATCATTTTGGGGGGTAAGTGAAGACATGGAAGTTTGCTTAAAGTAGCTTTCTACCGTATAGTAAGAGCCTTGTCTTCTTGACTTCTAATACTAAGAAAAAAAAGGAAACCATTTTGTTCACCTTCGGAACCAGACTCTATCCCGGAGCTGCCCGGGCTGCAGAACTCGTCCATTGCACTTTCTGCATGTAAATCCAGTTCCACACCCAAGGAGTCTTCACTGTGAGCATCACTCTCCAGATCAAGATGGAGAAAATCCTGTGTGCCCATTTATGTGTGTGGAGGAGTGGAGGAGGGAAGAGAGAGGTGGAGAGAAAAGGGGAAGGGAAGGGAGGGGAGAGGGGGGTTGAAAAAAAACAAAAAACAAGAAAGGGGTAAGATATTCATGACCTATGTCCCACAACCACCACCTGACAAGGCAGACAAGAGGATTCTAGCATGCATCGGGACAACTGCCAGCTAGGTAACACGCTGAATGACTCGAACTTGAAACTAGAGTAGGTAAACTGCACACACTGGTGAAAGGTATGTGTGCTATGTCTCTTATGTTTCCTCCCACATGCCTTTGTGAGCTGCGAAGAGGAAGAACTGGTCTCCTCCCACTCCTCCTCCTCCTCATCACTGTCCTCGTCTTCGTCATTAAGAAAATTGAACGATGCTAGCGCATTGTCTTCTGTAATCATCCCATCCTGAGGTCCCTCACTGTGAGGGAGTGTGAGTGGGAGTGTGGGGGTGTGAGAGTAGGAGTGTGGGGGTGAGAGTGGGAGTGTGGGGGTGAGTGTGGGGGTGTGAGAGTGGGAGTGTAGGGGTGTGAGAGTGTGGGGGTGTGAGAGTGGGAGTATGGGGATGAGAGTGTGGGGGTGTAAGTTAGTGAAAATGATTCCCACTGCACGTGTGAGTGTGTGAAATGGGGTGCTCAATATATGTGTGGGGGGTGCATGGGTGTAGGATGGATTAAGTAGTAGGCAGATGTGTGTGTGTGAGGGTGTGGGGGTGTGAAGTGGGAGGTCTGTGGGAGTCATGCTCACTTGTCTCGTATCTGTTGTTCGAGGGGGGGACCTGTTGGCTCCAGGGGGTGGGAAGGAGAGGCCTCTCGTTTTGAGGGAGAAGAGGGCTGTGCCTGTGTGTCTGTGCCATTGGCAACTGGACCGTTGACCAGTGGGGGGTGAGGGGGGAGTGAAGGAGGAGGGTTGAGAGGGGGGAGGGGGAGCTAGGAAGGAAGAAGAAGAGAGAAACGTGTCATGGTTACTCCTTATACTGGTCACTGCACTGGCTTCCCCACATCCTCAGCTGTGATTGCTCCTAAACAAAGGCACTAATTCAACCACTTTTCAAAGACAAATTTCCTGTATGAGACAATATCACAAACGACCGACATTGTAGTCACTCCAGAGATTCCAGAAGCACTCGACCAAAATTAAAGTAACACCATACCCTGACAAACGTTTACCTGCTCCATTGCACACAACATTGAGCCGTTATGACACAGTACTATGCGCCATTCTAATGAAGCCACAATAGATATTCCAACCACATTCCATGCATGCCTTGCATTCTTCTTCCCTCCTCCCTGCTCAATCAGTTAGTTCCACATTATTAAAGTCATGAAGATCTTGGAACACCATTACTAGACCCCTCCAGGCAATCAACTGAGGCAGCCATGCACCCAATCATGTGTTGATTAGTTGGGCACTCTAGCACTATAACTATCCTCCCATCCCCTCCATCCAGGTACCATTCCACCCGAGCATTGTTCCTTCATAACATACACTCAGCCCAAGCATCGTTCCTTCATACCGTATACCTCACTACTCGAGATCAAAACACTTGAACATGAACCAGGTAATATACACACCCCCACATGTAACATTTGACTAGTCCCTCCTCTCTTCCACTCTCATGTCATCTTACACACCAACAAACAGACTTACATTTAGTGATTCATCTTGGCTTATTGACTGCTCCAATTGATTGTAGGTGTACAGGTTTTTGTATGCACTGATTCTGTCCACCCTTGCCTCCAGCACATTATCAGGAAACCCGACTTCACGGAGGTACCTGGAGATATTAGTCAGTAGGAGAGACGACGTGCTGTGTTTCCTCAACTACCATACTCCAGGCTTGTGCTTGTGCAAAGTGCTAATAAGAGCTGGTAGTTGCATTCCAAGAACTCACAGCCTCATTCCCAGGCTTTCTGCCCAGTTTTCTGTCGCTTGCAGTACAAAAAAGTGACGGAAAGCTGGGAATGAGGTGGGACCTGGGAATGAGGCTAGTGGACTCACTCTCTCAAGATTTTACGACTTTCTTCCTTCTGGTTTGTAACTGATGTCATGTCCACCACAGCATCTGTGGATGAGAGCAGCATGGCCCACTGTCACATACACACATTGCACAGTGTACTGAAAAACATGTACCAGGGGAGAGGAAAGATGAGATACTACACAATGTACAGTGTAAAGTATGAGGAAAGGGGAGGAGGGAAGGAAGAGACCGGGGGAGGAATGAAATGAAGGAGAGGAAGGGACAAGGGGAAGGAGGGAAGGGGGGAGGGGACGGAGGTGAAGAAGGGAAGGAGAAAGAGGGAGAGAAGAGAGGGACTCGAGCTTTGGAAGCCCAGACTCACTTGGCTCTGTTACTGGTGGTTTCGTGTCTGCAAAGACAAGATCTGTCCCATGCTTCAGTTTGTGAAACTTAGATCTGCAAACAGTGAACACCCTGTTTATCGACCATCCCTCCAAGTTGCAAACAGTGTACACTAAGTACTGTACACAGAGATGACCTGAGTTAGAACACTGGCGACAACAGAACAGTACATTCCAGGCCTTGTCGAATATTAAATTGCACCATGCGTCCTTACCTTTCTTGCTTTAGAGCATACTCGAGCATTTTTATTCGACGTACGAGGTCGCGCATTAGATTCTCATGGCCACTCTTTTCTCCCTGAAGAAACGCTATCTTTGCCTGCATGCAGAGGAAATAGGGAGAATCAGTATGCAGCACACACACACACCAAGCCACCCAGCCCCCAGCAAGCTTCTCCAGCCTAGCTGTGCATGGCCTTGAGAGATGACTCTTGGTGCTTTATGTGTACCTGTAGCTCGGCTCTCTCTACCTCCCAGTTGGCTTTCTCCTTCTCAAACCGGCTCCACTCGTGCTTAATAAAGTGCAGGATGCCTGGGATGGTGTAGTTGGTCATCTGTTGGTCCAGAAGGGGGCCGCAGCTGGACTGAGGTGGAGGAGGACCCCCCGGGCGACCGTTCACCGCTACGTTCTCCCCGTCCATTCTCACTCACCAAAACACTACGTTAGAGGGATATGTATTTATGTCTCGTTCTCTTCTTTGCCGGCTCTGAACACACGGCATTCGCAAAGAATTCATGAACTGAGCGTTCCCCGACCCCTATCGCTTCGCCATCGTGACCAAATTCCTGGCACGTGAGTAAAGCGTGAGAATTTTTAGACCCCGCGCCCGGTCCAAGGAAATTAACCGCAGACGCTCACTTAGAAGAACCCCGCCCACTTTCGGCCACGCCCATGCGGTGCTGCACCGACTCGCGCAACGTAGAGAGCAGTGAATGGTGGAAGGCCGAATGGATCCTTCTTCTGTAACTGGTCTTTTTTCAAACGTGACCAGTGGCAACTGGTGCTATTCTTTTAACGACTGCTTGTTCAAACACGTAAGACATAATTTGCAGACAGTAGATTTACAGTGTGTGGAAATTATAACTGCTGAACTGTGACGTGGTTAGCAATAAATATGCCGATCTCTGCAGGTACCCTGTCCAGATGACCAGGTCCATGGAGACGTGCGATACAGCGACTCCAGTTCCGTATGGGTGCTGATCTGTTCCATCATCGTATTCTTCATGGTAAACTATACTCCATCATCGTATTCTTCATGGTAAACTATACTCCATCATCGTATTCTTCATGGTATACTATACTCCATCATCGTATTCTTCATGGTAAACTATACTCCATCTTCGTATTCTTCATGGTATACTATACTCCACTGCTGGACAACTTCTGTTACAGTTAAAATGCCCAGCCATGCACATTTGTGTTTCAACCACATGGCTGGTAAAATTGTTATGAATTGTTTATGATTTCAAGTAAAGTGAAAGCTACTTTAGTGAACTAAGGTTTGGGATGGTGCTATATAGCACTAAAACATTGCAGACCCTATCCTGTAGGTGTGTTTTAACATGCTGGTGTGGCATGTTCTTTTCCTTGTGCAGAAAGCTGGGTTCATGCTGGTGGAAGTCTCTTTTGCGAGGAATGTGAAGGAAAAGAGAAATGTCGTCATTACAGTAAGAGCCCACACAGGCAGAGAGAACAGATCATGGATGATGCCTAACCTTTTCCCCCACAGAAACACCAAGATGCCTTTGCTAGTGCATTTGGGTTCTTTCTACTGGGGTTTGATGTGATCTCGCGGTACAGCTCACCGCAGGGTATACACGTCCAGTTCTTTGGTATCACAGACCCTGTGCTCTGGTTCTTCAAGGTAGCCACTGTGACAGCTGACTGACCTCCATCATCAAACACCACTGTGTTCTGTTCACATGCCCCTTCCCTCCCCCCCTCTTTACAGTTCACTTTTGCTAGCAATGCAGCCACCATTGTTGGTGGCTGTCTCGTGACCAACCGGTACAAGCTGAGACTGCCAGCTGCCTTCATCAGTGCGTTTGTCATCAGTGTAAGCTCCACCCTCAACCGTACTCTCCTCTCACAACTCCCTTATTGTCTGTACTCTTGTTTGCTGCATCGCCTCATAAGCTCACCCTCCCCTCTCCCTTCCCTCTCCCCCCTTCCTCTCTCCCTCTCCCCCTCTCCCCCTCCTCCTCCTCAGGGTATCCTCCATCCGATCATTGCAAGAATCGTGTGGTCAGATGGTTGTACTAGCCTCTCTCCTTACCGATTCTGCGACTATGGCAGAAACTATGAAAACAGGACATCATGTGGAAATGACTGCACAAAGCAGCTGGGTCTGGTGCAAAGACTTTACGTGCTGGATTTCGCAGGGGGAGGGGCTGTCCATCTCCTTGGTACTTGAACGGTGGTGCATGTGTAACTTCTTTCCAGAAGGTGGTATGTAATTAACACACTTCCTCCCTTCCCCAAGGTGGAGTTGCAGGTCTTGTGATCTGCCTGTTTGCAAAACTTCAAGCTGTGAGAGACCGGAAGAAGGAAGGGCAGCATCAGATTGTGAGGGCTTGTTATATACTTTCTTAGCCCCGTCCCCAGATCCGGGGGGAGGAGGGGCCTGAGGACAAGACTACCATGTATTGTGATGTGTTTCTGACTAACTATTTTCGTACAGGGAGAGGGTGCTGAGGAGGGGGAAGAAATGGAGCCAGCGTATGTCTTTCCCTACTTCTAGTTATCAATGTGCCATCACATATACTTTCACTGGCATCTTCCTCCTCCCCCCCCCCCCCCCACACACACACACACACACCATCAGGGGTTTCTGGGAGTGGATGTACCCTGAGCATGGTGGGGAGGAGACAGTGTCTGAGGCAGCACTCGGAGTCATCATCCTTTGGTTCTGCTGGTGAGGGAGGAGGGAAGGAGGGAGGGTGGGGGAAAAGGGAGGAAAGGAAGGAGAGGGGAGGAGGGGAGGAGAGGAGAAGGAGGAGGGAAGGGAGGGATCTTCTTCTTGTGACTCAAGTGCTGTATGTGATGTGAAAAGTGTTTAATTTGCAGGTTTGCTTTCAACTGTGGCTCCACTGAGAGTGTTGAGAGTAAGTGGAACACATCCTACCCTTCTTTCACCCTTCCTCTCCTTATTTCTGCTCTCTCTATTTCCCTAGGTCCTCGGCAGATCTTTGGCTCCTCCTGGTCTCCAACCACACCCTACTACGCCATTCCCTCCATTATTGCTGTTAACATGATCCTGGCAGTGGCAGTTGGAGGAACCACAGCCATTGTCATCGCAGTGTGGGCCCAGGTATGGTATAGCCCTCAGGCCACCAATGACAAGGTAGGGTCCTTGGTCTCTTCGACCTTGTGATCTCCACTTCAGGTTCGCTCCCGTACTGAGTCTATGAACGCAAGTGAGATAGCCAATGGTATTTTCTCTTCACTGGTCGCCATCACAGCAGGGTGTGCCTTTGTGGACTACTGGGGGGCGTGTCTCATTGGATGTATGTTGCTCTCCCCCTTTTCCTCTCTCTCTCTCTCCTCTGCTAATACCTTCTCTCCTTCTAGTCTTTGCGGTGCTCTTCTACCATGGTGGGTGTTGGCTGGAGTACAAGCTGGGTATTCAGGACACAGCAAGAGTCGTACCGGTGCATGGCGTGTGGTACGTGTCCACTCATTCAATCCTTGTTCCCAGGACCCACTTCCACAAGGTACTGGGGCCTGGGAATGAGACTAGAGCATACCCTCATCCATATGCAGTGGTCTGTGGAGCCTTATTGGCACAGCACTATTCCTGGGAGGCACAACAGCAGAGTGTAACCTCCATGCTGCATTTGAGGGTCTCTGCTACTGTCGCCTGAGGCTCCCCCCTCTGGTAAGGCATCACTTGCACATGGTACCAGTCTGAAGTGCAGTAGATTATGCCACACATTTCAGAACTATGGTGAACGCATTCTTGCACAACTGATTGGAGGCGTGGTGATGATTGGCATTGCAGCCGTGGGATCGTTCCTGATGTACGGACTGCTTTACATCATCCCAATCAAGCCATTTGTCTGGGTGTTTGAAAGGTATCTGGAGGAAAAGGGAGTCCCACTATAGTATCAAGTCTCTCACAAAGTCACACACACACACAGGATCTTCTTTCTGAACCCTGGTGGCAAGTTCCCTCCGCTACGCTATAGGGGGGGCTGGCTGCTGACCTCTCCCGAGGAGGACTTTGACAAGATGCAGGACGTGGCCCCCCTCCAACTCCCTGTGGAGACTAGTGACACCGGCAGTCATACCAACCTGCCCCATGCCACAAAAACCAAGGCAAAAGATACATAGTCATACTCTGTGCAACTACTCTTGATCGACAATCACATGACTTTTATCTGTATTCCTCCGCCCCCCCCCCTCAATTTCATCCACCAAAACCTCTTCCTCCCTCTCCTCGCAGGCAACTACCAACACTGCCCGAAGCAACCTTGGTACACACTCCAGCCACTATGGCACCATGGACTCCATCAAGGACTCCATCAAGAACACCTCCACCAGCACCAAAAGCTCCTCCATGACCCACCGCAAGAGTGCCAACACTACCCCTCAGAAGCACATTGACTTGAATGGTGTCCTGCAGGAGGAAGATAGCTCTGATGATAGTAACCTGAACCTAGTCGTGAACTAGTTAAGACTGCAGCTGCAATCATGCTAGTCTATCGAGCTAGGCCATCTGTCACCTTTCCAGAGGGTGAGAGAGTTGGTCTAACTTGATATAATTTACAATCATGCTAAACCTTGATCGGAGAATGATTTTACAAATTTTGTATTCCCCTTGCTGAATAGTGGGATAAGTAAACAGTTCGGAGTGGTGTTTTCGTTGTGCACATTCCTTATTTGGTAGTGCATTGATTCACGGATAATAATTATACGGCCATAGATAGTAGTCACCTACCATCTACTATCTATGATACTACTTATTACGTTAGTGGTGATTGAGTGATTGGTCAATGGAAAACCATCGTGCTCATATATGCATAGCGAGCGACTTGGCGCTAGCCTCGTACCCAGTCCACCACAACTATCGTCGCTTGCAGTACGAATACTGCAAGCGACGATAGGACTGGGAACGAGGCTAACTTGGCGCCACCACGCCCCTTCCCGGATCCGTGATCACTTTGTTTTGCAGGCAATGGATCCATATTCTGTAACTGGTCCTTTCTCATCAAACGCGACCAATGGCAACTGGTGCTACTCATTTGGCAGCTGTCCGGTCGAATACGTAAGAAACTGCATGCAGTCAGCACAGCATGTGCCTACAGAAATGCTCTGCGACATGCGCCACCATTTCGCGTCCTCTGCAGGTACCCTGTCCAGATGACCAGGTCCATGAAGACGTGCGATACAGCGACCCCAGTTCCGTATGGGTGCTGATCTGTTCCATCATCGTATTCTTCATGGTAAACTTCACCAGAAAAGACGCACGGCCTGGGTAATACGAATGCCCAGACACATGGCTGCCATAATTCCTGCATACGTACCTTGACAGCGCAAAACAGCAGAAGTGAATAAAATAGAGATGGCACAGAAGGGCTATGCCATAGATAATATGGGTACTATATTATCTATGGTTGTGGCTATATTGCAAAGTGCTGAATTATTGCTTCACGGTGAATTTTGTAGTTTAGGTAGGCACGAAAGAGTGCACTCGGTAAGTGCATGCAGAATTTTAACATGCTGGTGTAGTAATTGCTCCTTTTCCCTGTGCAGAAAGCTGGGTTCATGCTGGTGGAAGTCTCTTTTGCGAGGAATGTGAAAGAAAAGAGAAATGTCGTCATTACAGTAAGAGCCTATGCTGCACACAGCTACTATCCTTGCAGTTTGCCATTTTTTGAGAGCTAGTGAACAAACAAGGTTATACCCACACTGCTGGGGATGTGCCACCTGGGTGGGTACTTTCAGTTTCTAATATTATCACTTCAGTGAAAAGTGATCTCACACCTGATAGTTGTTAAACCTGTTTGCAGCTTGTTTACTGATTTCTGCAAAGATAATATAGAAAGAGCCATCTCGCTCATTGCACACTGGAGGGACTGTGGATGGAGCCATTATGCACCCTGCTTGACCTCTGAAGCTTGTCTATTGTTTTTGTTTAGTAGTTTTGCACGATGCAATCGTCTGTTAAAGTGTTGTTCACAATCTCGTTCTGCATCTTTCCCCCCACAGAAACACCAAGATGCCTTTGCTAGTGCATTTGGGTTCTTTCTACTGGGGTTTGATGTGATCTCGCGGTACAGCTCACCGCAGGGTATACACGTCCAGTTCTTTGGTATCACAGACCCTGTGCTCTGGTTCTTCAAGGTAGCCACTGTGACAGCTGATTTACGAGAGGATTTTATTTTCTTCTGTGAACAATGTCCTGTGTGTGTCTCTCCATCAACAGCCACTCCCCTCTGACGTGCAAACTTGTCTCTTCTCCCTCTCTCCTCAGTTCACTTTTGCTAGCAACGCAGCCACCATTGTTGGTGGCTGTCTCGTTACCAACCGGTACAAGCTGAGACTGCCAGCTGCCTTCATCAGTGCATTTGTCATCAGTGTAAGTTCCACCCTCAATGAAAGATCTGTTCTATACGTGAAAGTTTTAAACTTTCTCTCAGTGCTCCACCACCTCATAAGTTGATACCTCTCCCCTCTCCCTCAGGGTATCCTTCATCCAATCATAGCAAAGATTGTGTGGTCAGATGCTTGCACAAGCCTCTCTCCCTACCGATACTGCAGCTTTACCAGATTAGACGAAAGCAGGGCATCATGCAGGTATAACTGCACGGAGCAGCTGAGTCTGGCACAGAGACTTTATGTGCTGGATTTTGCAGGGGGAGGGGCTGTCCATCTCCTAGGTAACAGTATTGTGTATTTTGATTTTCATAGTGTTTGACCGATTTCTACTATTTGACCATTCCACCACTCCCCTCCCCTCTCCCTCTCTTTCCCTCAAGGTGGAGTTGCAGGTCTGGTGATCTGTCTCTTTGCCAAGCTTCAACACGTGAGAGACTGGAACAAGAAACAGCAGATTGTGAGTGCAAGGAACTACTTGTACCTATTACTGTACATGCTACTGATTGGCTCTCTATTTCTCCCAGGGAGAGGGCGCTGAAGAGGGGGAGGAGATGAAGCCAGCGTATGTCTTTCTCATGTTCTGAGGCCAGTGTGACACTGTTGTCAACCTCGCCTTATTTCATGTCCCATGTTCAACTTCACACACTACATACTCATCCAACCCCCATTCCCCTCCCCTCCACACACACACACATACACACGCACCATCAGGGGTTTCTGGGAGTGGATGTACCCTGAGCATGGTGGGGAGGAGACAGTGTCTGAGGCAGCACTTGGAGTCATCATTCTTTGGTTCTGCTGGTGAGGGAGGAGGGAAGGAGGGAGGGTGGATAGGTGGGGAGGGGGAGGAAGGGAAGATGGGTGGGAGAGGAGGGAGGGGGAAAGGATCAATCATTCTTGCAAGTGATGTGAAATATGTTGTTGATTTTGCAGGTTTGCCTTCAACTGTGGATCCACCGAGAGTGTTGAGAGTAAGTAAGAGATGCTGTTATATTGTGCACCAATGACAGCATGCCCTCCTTCCCCCTCACCAGCTGCAAAGAGCCTTTTTGGCTCCACCACAATGTCAACTGTAATCTGGCCCTACCATGGCACCCCCTCTGTTATTGCCATCAACATGATTCTAGCAGTAGCAGCTGGAGGGACCACAGCTGTCATCATTGCCGTGTGGGCTCAGGTAACTGGACCATACAGGCCACGGGACACTGAGCCACTTAGCTAGTCAGACACTGGGCCACTTAGCTAGTCAGACATTATGGATGTACAGTGTCTCTATTGTTACCTGATGTTCCCTCAACTTTACCAGGTTCGCTCCCGTACTGAGTCTATGAACGCAAGTGAGATAGCCAATGGCATTCTCTCTTCACTGGTGGCCATCACAGCAGGGTGTGCCTTTGTGGACTACTGGGGGGCGTGTCTCATTGGATGTATGTTGCTCTCCCCCTTTTCCTCTCTCTCTCTCTCCCCTGCTAATACCTTCTCTCCTTCTAGTCTTTGCGGTGCTCTTCTACCATGGTGGGTGTTGGCTGGAGTACAAGCTGGGTATTCAGGACACAGCAAGAGTCGTACCGGTGCATGGCGTGTGGTACGTGTCCACTCATTCAATCCTCATTCCCAGGATCCACCTCCACAAGGTACTGGGGCCTGGGAATGAGACTAGAGCGTACCCTCATCCATTTGCAGTGGTCTGTGGAGCCTTATTGGCACAGCACTATTCCTGGGAGGCACAACAGCAGAGTGTAACCTCCATGCTGCATTTGAGGGTCTCTGTTACTGTCACCTGAGGCTCCCCCCTCTGGTAAGGCATCACTTGCACATGGTACCAGTCTGAAGTGCAGTAGATTATGCCACACATTTCAGAACTATGGTGAACGCATTCTTGCACAACTGATTGGAGGCGTGGTGATGATTGGCATTGCAGCCGTGGGGTCGTTCTTGATGTACGGATTGCTTTACATCATCCCAATCAAGCCATTTGTCTGGGTGTTTGAAAGGTATCAGGATCGAGGCAGAGGGAGTCCCACTATAGTCACACACACACATACACACATACACAGGATCTTCTTTCTGAACCCTGGTGGCAAGTTCCCTCCGCTACGCTACAGGGGGGGCTGGCTGCTGACTTCTCCTGAGGAGGACTTTGACAAGATGCAGGACATGGCCCACTTCCAACTCTCTGTGGAGACTAGTGACACTGGCAGCCATACCAACCTGCCCCATGCCACAAAAACTAAGGTAAAGAACCAGTGGTCTCACGCACACAGCTTGTTGACAGTTTGATCCACTTTGCCTAACTCCTCCTAAACCTGTGCTCAATTGTATTCATTCCTCTTCCTCCCTCTCTTCACAGGTAACTACCCACACTTCCCGAAGCAACCTTGGCACACACTCCAGCCACTATGGCACCATGGACTCCATCAAGAAGGATCCCTCCTCCAGTGAGCCCTCTGTGAGCTACCGCAAAAGGACCACACCCAACACCAATCCTCAGAAGACCCACATTGACCTGAATGGGGTGCTACTGGAGGGAGATAGCTCAGATAGTAGTGACCTGGACATGTCCATAAACTAGGAGAGACAGTCTCATCTTGTGTGAATCCTGTGGTCACATTCCCACAATTTTTATCATAAGACTTTGTGTGTGTACCCCTTTTCTTGTATTCCAAACTTTTTAATTCTCAATTCCAGCAACCAACAAACAGCCAGTATGTACATACGCACTATATTCCACATTACGCGTACGTCATCAACCGCACTTACTGTTTACATAATATAATGTTGGAAATTGCAAAAACAACATAATTATGTAACTTAGCATTCCCAGGCCTTTCATACCTACATTTTATTTTGCAAGTAATCAAAAACTGAGGAGTGCAAGTAATCAAAAACTGGAATGGGAAGGTCTGGGAAGCTAATCTCTTAAATGAGGAAACGACTCATGTATACAAAACACAGTGGAGCTCAAGACATGACCTGAATCCCTGTTACTTCTGTCTGATAGTGAGGGAGGCAGAGGCATAGCTGACAGAGCTATCAGAAAGGGAAGAACAGTGGTTGGACTGTGCATACTTCAGAAACTTGAGGCTAAATTCCAGGTCTTTACGTGTGGATCGCAAGTCATCCACTGCCTGTAGGAAGAGGAGATAAAAGAACTGACAATACAGGCTTTTCACAAAACTGTACACATCCATATACTAAAACTTGCGCCACCATCTTGGAGTACAGCTTTATACATGGCAGCATATGGCGGTATCGACCAAAGACGAACTGGCCTCACAGATAAGCTTAATTTAGCTCTTTTAACTTACAGAGCAGTGGTAGTTTCACCCGATTCAACACATACTAGAAGCATTCTAAGTGTCTCTTTGCATTTGCCGAGATTGCCATAGAAGCTACTATCTCATTGTAATCCAACATGGCAGCTGTTTTCCGTTTTACTTGGTAGATTCTATAAAGTGATTACATCATGTGAAAACCCTCTATACAGAAGGTACTACTTTGACCTGGGTTAGTACAGAGTTGTCCTTAGACGTTGGCTAGTAGTGGTAGAGGGGTAGAACACACTTTTCTCTTTGTCTTTTTTTTCAGGGTGTGTATGAGGTATTTGTAGTCAAGGGGTGGGCGACATAGCTGGACACCCCTGGCCAAGGATCGACCTACAATCAGCAGTACTGCTATTGGACGTTCTCTCACACAAGGTTGTGATTAGTATCAAGCTCCTTATTTTAGGGGGTGTAGGGGGTGTTTCACTTCATACTCAGGGGGTAACATACATATACCACTAGACCCTCCTAGCCAGCCAAGAACTTACATTCAGCAGTACAGCTATGGGATGTCTTCCACATATCGTGTTCTGAGTTTCATTCAAATATGCACTGAATGCGTGCGGGTCCAAAGATTCTATCCTTGCCATGCCCTATAGAGGGACAGAGAGACTGTCAGACGTAGTCCAGTGTCCTCTCTACCGGACCAGGGGTAAGGATGGAACTGACAGGGGCACACTTACCGTTCTGTCTAGGGCCTCTATGGATGCATGGATTGGTCCATCAGATTTGTTGTAGTAGGTATACCGAAACCGCTTTCCTGAAAACATTTATTGTAAACACTAATTAACAAACCTAAAACAAACATCACATCAACATCAACAATTATTGATGTATACCATGTTACTCTCTCCTTACCACCCAATATGGATTTTAACCCTGCTTAGGAGGAAGACCATTCTCTTCATTGATGAAGTCCATCACTTCAATAAATTGCAACAGGTAAAGATAAAACCACTCAATATGGGTTTTAACCCTCTGCTGACTACTCAAAACAGGTTTTAACTCTTTCCTCACCCCAGTGGCAAAAGTCAGATGATATAACGAAGAGATTCTCAGGATCTGCAAGGTACTTGCTCAACAGGTGCCCATAAGCAACCTCCCCTTGTTGTTTCAACGCCCCCACCAAGATAGGAACAATGGTAAATTTGTCCCGCCTTTCCTTCATCACTTTGGCAACGTAGGGAAGGTGCATCTCAATACTGTGCTCCTCCTGGTCCACGCTCTGTGTCATTTGCTCAAACTGGCCTGTAGACAGGAGCTCCCGGTAGACTAGGGGGGAGGAGAGCAAGAAAGGTCTATAAATTTACTCTTTGTAGGTATTGCCCCTGCGCTACATTCATAGCCAGCACAAGAGCATGTACATGGTGACACCATTTTCATTACTGATGTCATCACGCGCTCTTGCCAGCAGCATAACAGATGGCTTCCTTCCTTGAGTCAATGCACATGAGGGGCTTCACCTGCAGTTGTCACGTACTCATTTGGTCAATCTCCAGATTGTATAGGGGCGTTTCATAGTGGGTGGTAGAGGAGAGGGCACAGCCAGCCAGGTACACATGGTGGGAGGGGCCCAGGATGAACACCCTCCTCCTGTCATGGCCAGAGGATAACAATGAATGAACATACCTGTACTGAAAACATAGTGTGGGTGACTTACACATTTTTGGGGTCGACTTGCTTGTAAGCAAATGCTCCACATGCTCCACAGTATGTGTATCCCGCATGGCTGCACTCATTGTGAAGGGTTGACTGACGTGTAATAAATGATGCAGAACACGCCGAGCCACCTTCCCACTTCAAAATGTGGGGGAGATTGAGCCCAGTACGTGTGCAACATCAAAGATTGATTTTCATGCACCAAAATATGCTGAAAGTAACACATTGTAGCTAGTTGAAAATAGAAGAGGATACGGTGCTACAATGGCTCTAGCTGGTGCATGAGAAATGTTTGCATCCCCCAACCAATCAGTCAGCTCCGAGTCCAGAGTTGAACCTGTAAATTTAGAAGATCAGCAGCATAGATTCGTACCAGATTACACTACAGTTTCATGAACTTGTACCTGAGTCGGAATACCAGCTTCCTGCATGTATGGCTTTTCTAGTGAGCATCCTCATGTCACTACAAATGCTATCGTCAGTAGTAACCCTGATTAACGCGCGCCCCCGCGGCCACGAGACAAGCAAAGTCACATGACAGGACTGGCACTCAACTGCGCATGCGCAAGTGGTGTCATCGCCATCTTGTTTCCTGTGACCGTGGCTAAGTTGAGTTAACAGTATTGAACTGTGCCTGAAGTGGCCCTGTGTTCAGTTGGATCTTTCGCCATACTTATAGCGTCAAGAGTTGGTCTAATAGAGAGGCGAGGGCTCGTAGAACCGAAGGACCCACCACAATGAACCCAGAATAGTGAGTAGGGTTTGGAGAAGGTATAGTATTCACGGTTACGTTTGAGTGCATAAGTTAATGTAGAGAGAGAGAGTCGTGATTTTGTCCAGAGTAGCTAGGGAGTGATTTATTGACACCCAAATTGTGTTCATGGGAGGGAGTCGTAACTTTCAGCTGAGACAGTCTGGTCTACAATGGGGATAACTACTGGCACTTAATTCCACTCCTCATGGTGTCTGGATGGCCAGAACTTTGTTTCTAAATCTCTATCAGGCCATGGAACTTTTTCCCCTCCTCCCCATCCCCACCCCTCGAAGAGTTAGAGTAAAACTGGCACTAGTATGTATGTATACTGTTCCCCCTCCTCCCCCTCCTCCCCCCTCCCCCTCCCTCCTCCCCCAACTCCCCCCTTCCTTGCTTACAAATTCTGAATGGAAACACTAGACTGGACCATGATAAGGAAGGGGAGGGAGAGGAGAGTGTTTACTGTCACAGGGGGATGGGGGACTACTATTTTATGCAAAAAACAGTCTGGTGACTGGCTTTATCGGGGATAACAGCAACTTGAGTCTTTGTACGCCTTTTCAGTTATGAATTTGTTGAGCGCTACAAGAGCGGTCGTATATACTGGTGTGCCTGTAGGTAGGTAGTCCACCCAAGTGTAGCTGATGAGGCTTGGTTTGACCGAACCTCTCCTGTGCTGTGGCATCCAGGCCGGCCTTTTGACAGGGAGATGTGGTTCATTGACTATCCATACATGTGTTAAGTGTATACCCCCGACACACACACACAGTGACTATTTGTTCAAGCTTCTCTTGATTGGAGACTCAGGAGTTGGAAAGTCATGTTTACTGTTACGATTTGCAGTAAGTTACGCTCCTTAAGCCATGTACATACCACTGTGCGTTTTGTGATGTTGGTTTTCCTATGAATCTAGATGCTACTTAAGGAATGGTGCTTAAGTGGTAGCTAGATTCTAGTGGCAGTTGGCACAGGATTGCCTGTTCTGTTGGCAGTCAGTGTGACCTGTCTTTCCTTCTCTTCCTCGCCTTCCTCTCCCTCCTCTCTTTCCACCCCTTTTCTCTCCTCTCTCCTCCTCCCTCCTCTCTCCTCCTCCCTCCTCTCTCCTCCTTCCTCTTCCTCCTTCTCTCTTCTACAGGATGACACCTATACAGACAGCTACATTAGTACTATCGGTGTAGACTTTGTAAGTTGGTTGAGTGTTGTACTATTACATCATGATGCCGCTAACTATGTTCAGCAGAAATGTACTGCTATCTGTAATTATTGTGTTGTGGCTACAAGGAACAGGGCATGTAGACAGAGGCATGTGCTTCTTGTGGCGACAAGGAACAGGGCATGTAGACAGTGACGTGTGCTTCTTGTGGCGACAAGGAACAGGGCATGTAGACAGTGACGTGTGCTTCTTGTGGCGACAACGAACAGGTCATGTAGACAGTGACGTGTGCTTCTTGTGGCGACAACGAACAGGGCATGTAGACAGAGGCATGTGCTTCTTGTGGCGACAAGGAACAGGTCATGTAGACAGTGACGTGTGCTTCTTGTGGCTACAAGGAACAGGGCATGTAGATAGTGACGTGTGCTTCTTGTGGCTACAAGGAACAGGTCATGTAGACAGTGACGTGTGCTTCTTGTGGAAGTGTATTCTGTAAGATGCTGACCTCCTCTTGTTTCTGATAGAAAATTCGGACAGTAGAGTTGGATGGAAAAACCATAAAACTGCAAATTGTAAGTTATATATTGGTCAAGTATAAACTATCGTATACATGCATTGTTAAGTACATTCCACTTATAAGTGCATATTTCCTGTTAAGAGCTTGTTTGAGTGTGATACAAATGTGAGTGTGATAGTTGAACATAACTGTGACAAAACAGCTGTGAGGAACAAGTGTTTACACGTCTGCACACTCGTCTACACATACACACACACAGTGGGATACAGCTGGTCAAGAGAGGTTCAGGACAATCACTTCGAGCTACTATAGGGGAGCAAATGGTATTATCATTGTCTATGACGTCACAGACCAAGTGAGTGCCAGTACCCCTCACCATTACACCACAGACCATTAAGGTTACGGGATACGGAAGTGGGCGTGGTCAGAGGTCCAGATGGACCAACTCTCGGTGGCTGCGTACATTAGGCTACAGCTGCAAAAAACGAAGGATGAGTCGAGAGGCACGACACAAACTTGCACAGCGAGAAGCAACGAGAGATCTCTAAGGATTGGTCGTGCACGCGTGGTCAAAGTTCGCAAAATTTTCCAGCCAAATTCCGCTTCCGCAAACAACCGGAAAGGAGGAATGGCAACGCAGGGGGACAATTCGCAACATTTTCAAGGTCCGGACGAAGGCGTTTTTTGAAACTTCTTGCTTTTTAAGAAACAGTCTGTTTTCCGCTGAACTCCACGTACCACGCAATTATTTATTTCTGTATACTTACGACAGCTGACGCTATCCCATAAAGCTCTCTGTCCAGCCCTGCATTGTCCATTTTTTGGACGTTAAACCGCTTCATATACATAGTGCTGAACTCTATATTTGGCTGGAAAAATACACACCTAGTCGTGGCTGTTTCAAGTGAAAATTGTAACATGTGTACGTAAATTTAGAATATACGGTAAGTACACGCGCCCGAGCGGTATCCCGTAACCTTAATCACATAAACTCAGCATGTACTATGCATTGACACTCACCCTATCGTGAATGATACTTTACTACTCTCCTTTCTCCTCCCTCTTCCCACTCTCTCTCCTTGATCCTTCCTCTTTCTTCCCTCCTCCTCCTCCTCTTCCCCCCTCCCTTCCTCCTCTCCCTCCTCTCTCCCTTTTCTTCCTCCTTTTCGTAGGAGTCATTTGCAAATGTGAAAACGTGGCTACAGGAGATTGATCGGTACGCCAGCACAAACGTCAGCAAGTTACTGGTTGGAAACAAATGTGACCTAACGAACAAAAAGGTGGTGGACTTCACAACAGCAAAAGTGAGTTAGGATTTGCTTGCTTCTTTCTGCTATTTTCTGAGGCATGTGCAAGCTATGGTTTGTTGCAGGTAGATGCAAATGTTTCCTAATATGTGAATAGATTCCTTACAGCCCGTTTACACTAGTGCTCTGGATCGAAATGGTTCGACACGGTTCGAGTTATCTCGTAATGTAAACGTGAACTGAACCGCACCGAACCGCTCCAAACAGGACGGACCTATAACTCCCGTCGAACTGGAGCGATCCTGCTCCTGGTGTAAACGCAATCGAACAACGAGGTCGAACCCGTTGGGCACACGTGACTGGTTGCCATGCACGTGTTGGTCGAAATGGCTACAAATTGAACTGCGGAGACTTTCCGGTTTTAAACACCGCCCTCAGTGTAAACGCACTTCCCGGATCGAACTGGAGCGATCCCACTGGTACCGCTACATAGTGTAAACGGGCTGTTAGCCTCATTCCCAACCTTCCACAGTGGTTCTCTGCTTGCAATACAAAATTTTACATGAAACAAGTAATGAACGCTGTAAAGGCCTGGGAATGAGGCTAGACTAGAGTGTGGGATTGGTTATGGGGGTGCCCTTGGCAGCTTCACAACTATAAAATTCTTGTTTGACAATATTTACTTTGGTCATTGTTGCTATGGTGACCACATGCACTTCCTCTTTTCTAGGAGTTTGCAGACCAACTTCAGATTCCTTTTTTGGAAACTAGTGCCAAGAACGCAACAAACGTAGAGCAAGCATTTATGACAATGGCAGCAGAGATCAAGCGGGCACAGGGTCCAGATAATGGGCATGTTGGGGGCCAGGGAGCAGGCACAGTGCGTATCACACCCCTCTCACAACCCGTACAGCCCAAGGAGAAGAAGGGGTGTTGCTAGAATCGCAAAGAAAGCATGTTAATATTATTGAACGCACCACACTGTACTCCAGATAGTCCGTTTATCTTTAATAGTTGTGTATTGGTGTACACAATGGCACAGCTGAACAGATAATATAGAGAATCTCCATATGTGGTTTTGTGTCTGTAAAACATTAATCTTCTTATGCACTGTATGCCTATGAATTTACCCCACGTGGGTCGTGTTTGAGTGAATGATTTACTTTTCTCTACATCCCCATATCTGACCTTGCGTTGCATGCTAGGCTACCCCTGGCTCGCGGCTACATAATGTACGTGTAGTCTATGGTGTAGTTATCTGAACCGCATAATTAGAAGGGGCGTTCCTCGCGACTGCGCGAAAAATGGATTTTTTCTCGGGATTGAAGCAGGCGTATGACTCGCTGGGGACGGAGATCTCTAAAACATTTGATTCTTCTACTCAGGAAGCCAAAGGAGGAGAACAGAGAGAGACAGCAACCCCCGAGGTAAACGAGGGTGCTTCTAATTAAAGCCCATCGTTCTCTCGGCCTATGATATGCCCATTTAACATGTATATAGCCATTTCAAGAGCAGTTATCTACCGCTGAGACTGAAGAAGGCCATGGTGAGGTTGGTGGCAGCAGCGGTGGTGGTGATGGGTGGGGAGAGTGGGAGGATCAGCCTGCTGGTCCAAGGCTGGTAGCAACACCTCACGACAAGTTGGGGACTCTGTCACCCAGGTCCAGGGGGATAAAACTACAAGGACAGAAGGGTCGTGTCAGTGAGAGACAGCAGCGCTCTGATCAGGTGCCGGATTGCATGAGCGAGACCAGCCTGAGTCTGAAGACTGAGGTATTGACACAGTCACCTGAGGTGGGTGGGGCCAAGTCTCCTCCACTGGCTACCTCCACACCTGCCAAGCAGGCTGGGAAGACACAGGTGTGTGCGTGTGTGCAGTAGTCTCTCTGTGTGTCTCTTGGATACCAAGACTACCAGGTGGTATCTGAGGCTAACATACCACGTTGATTGAGTACCACCGTCACTGTTGTTTTAGCTGGATTCCCTCTCTCGGGAAGACCTGGTCAAGTATGTCAAGAAACAGGCACAACTGCTGCAGAAAACTAAAGCTCGCTGTGATGGTAAGTTGTAACATAGTTACAGTCATGTGTAATGTGAGTGTGTATGTATTGTATACAGCCATACCCCCACTTTGTTCTATATGTCGGGTGTATGTGTACAAGTATGTTGAGACTAGAATTTGCATTGTGTAATCCTATATCGCATATGCACATGATAAGCACATGATATGCACATGATATGCACATGATATGCACACAGAATTGACCAAGACCTGCAATGAGCTGAAGACCAGTTCATCTCAGGAGACGGTGCCAGCTTCATCAGCCAGTGAGGTACACACTTCATACGTACAGCAGTAACCATCACATGACCAGCTTATTGTGCCCATGTGCAGGCAATGTTGGAGGAACTGCAGGTGGTGAGGGGGGAGAGAGACAGGGCCGTTGGAGAGGGGAAATCCCTCAGACAGACCATCACAGCATTGGAACAGGACAAGCAGGTTTGGAGGGAGAGAAGGGAGAAGGAAGGGAGGCAGTGGGGAGGGGGGAGAGAGAGGAAAGAGAGGAGGAGGGCGGGAGGAGATGAGAAAGGGAGGGAAGGACAAACCAGGAGCCACAGTTCTCTTGCTGCTTCCCCCTCTCTCCTGGTATGTACAGGACTTGGGAGTCAAGGTACAGGCAGTCGTGGAGGAAACTGAAGTGCTGAAGCAGTCCTTACAACGCCTGCAGCAAAGTTCAGCCTCCAGAGAAGAGGTCAGTAAGAGACTTATCATTTCAAAGTCAGATCCCAACCAGGTTGTTGGTAGGGCTGTGAGTGGCACCATTTTGTCATGTACACTTATTAGCCTCATTCCCAGTCTGCCTACATGGCCTGGGAACGAGGCTATTTACTGGTTTGATTTCTGAGCTTGTGTGCTCAAAGATAATGATACTGGCATCTAATTGTTAAGCAATTAATCATAGTGTCATGGGAGAAGAATTTATTAGCTAATGTGATGTGATGTTGTGTAATCTCGTGTTTATTTTCAGGACCTCCAGTGCCAGCTGGAGGTGAGCAGAACAAGACTCACTGCTCTGCAGGAGCTGAACAAAAGCGAGAAGGAGGACATTCAGAAACAAGTTGAGGTACTTACATGTGTGCTCGCCTCAGTCCCAGATGTGTCACACACGATACGCACATGATATGCATTTGGTACTTACATGTGTCCTCGCCAGGTGTTCACTATCTCCAGTTTTTGATCACGTGTAGTAGTAAACAGGCATTGTGTTTGTACTGACACACTAATAGTTGATCTGATATTGACTAGGTGTATAACTTGTGGGGGTCAGTCTCTTGGTTGATATTGACTTCTGCAGAGTTTGACGGAAGAACTGAAACAATCGAAGCAGGTGCAATCTGATTTGGAGTCCCAGCTTGCGGCAGAGAGGGCAAAGGAGGAACCTGACTCAGCTGGAGAGAGAGACAGAGCTCTTTCTGAGGCTGCTGCGTTGAGGGATGAGCTGCAGAGGGCGCAAGAAGAGGAGAGGAGGAGGAAGGGAGAGTTGGAGACTGTTGTGGAGGAGAAAGAGAGACTGCTGAGGGAGCGTGAGGAGGGGGAGAGGAGGTGGGAGGAGGGGAGGAGGAAGGTGGAGGAGATGCAAAAACAGCTCAAAATGAGTAAACGGCAGTGTGCAGAAGAGGTGTCTGGCTTGCGGAAGAAGAAGGAGAAGCTAGCCACTGAGGTGGAAGGGTTGAAGGCAGCACTCGAGAGCACTGAACAGCAGCTTCACGGAGAGACAGAGGCAAAGGAGTCCTCTATCTCTGAGGTTGCTCGCGTCAGGTCTGAGATGTCTGGGGTTGAGAGGACACTGCAAGACAAGAAAGAGAGCCTGAAGATCTTGGAAGATGAGAAACACCAGCTGCAGGAGAGGTGTGGTGGGCTGACGACTCAGATGGCTGAACTGGAGGGACAAGTGGCAGCTGTGTCAAACCAGCTGGAGTTGGTGCAAAGCGAAAAGGCAGAACTAGAGAGGCTGCAGTTGGCCTCAGCTGGGGAGAGAGGAGAGAAGACGAAGTTGGAGGCTGAGGTGGAGGCAGTGGGGAGGGAAAGAGAGGAGCTGAGGGGAGAGAAGACGAAATTGGAGGCTGAGGTGGAGGCAGTGGGGAGGGAGAGAGAGGAGCTGAGGGGAGAGAAGACGAAATTGGAGGCTGAGGTGGAGGCAGTGGGGAGGGAGAGAGAGGAGCTGAGGGGAGAGAAGACGAAATTGGAGGCTGAGGTGGAGGCAGTGGGGAGGGAGAGAGAGGAGCTGAGAGGAGAGAAGACGAAGTTGGAGGCTGAGGTGGAGGCAGTGGGGAGGGAGAGAGAGGAGCTGAGGGGAGAGAAGGTGAAATTGGAGGCTGAGGTGGAAGCAGTGGAGAGGGAGAGAGAGGAGCTGAGGGGAGAGAAGGTGAAATTGGAGGCTGAGGTGGAAGCAGTGGAGAGGGAGAGAGAGGAGCTGAGGGGAGAGAAGGTGAAATTGGAGGCTGAGGTGGAGGCAGTGGAGAGGGAGAGAGAGGAGCTGAGGGGAGAGAAGACGAAGTTGGAGGCTGAGGTGGAGGCAGTGGGGAGGGAGAGAGAGGAGCTGAGGGGAGAGAAGACGAAATTGGAGGAAAGAATGAAGGGGTTGGAAGCTCAGCTGCAATCCCAGCAGTCTGAGTTGGAGAGTGTTTGTGATGACAGGGAGTCTTTCCAGCATGCAGCTGAGTCCGTCCAGCAAGACAATCAATCTAGAGTGGATGAACTGCTGCAGCAGGTGCAGAAGGTAGAATCAGAGCTGGAGGCCACGCAAAGTGAGAGAGCTCAACTAAAATCACAGCTTGGGGAGAGGGACTTGAGTCTGGTTGCCAAGCAACAGGAACTAGAATCTATTCACGAGGAGAAAAACAGTTTAGAGTCCCGACTAAACGAAGTGAAGTTAAAGGTTCAAAATTTGGAGGTGGAACTCCAAGAGGCGAGGAAAGAGGAGGAGAGTGGGAGGAACCAGTTGGTGCAACTGGAACGTACCCTGAGAGCTGACAGTGCTTCCCTGAGGGAGGAGAATGAGGCATTGAGAAGTGGGAAGGAGCAGGTTGCCGGGGACTTGAGGGAGTTGGAGTCGTTGCGGGAGCAATGTGAGGTCGTGAGGGGAGAGAGAGATGCAGTGAAACGGGCGGCAGAGGAGCAGGCAACTGCACACAAGGAGGAGAGCAAGAAGTTGAAAGCTTTCATCGTGAAGATGAAGAGGGAACTCTCCGAGACAAAAGAAAGGGTGAGAGGGTGTGTGTGTGTGGGAGGGGGAGGGATGGAGGTGTGTGTGTGTGCATGTATGTGTGTGGGAGGGGTGAGTGTGTGTTTGTACAAGTGGCCATTGCTTGTTTCACTCTCAGGAGGCCTTCTTGAAACAGCAGCTGGAGGGAGCTCAAGGAGCAGGGGCAGAGCTGGGAGGACTGAGGGAGGAACTTCAGGTGGCACTGGCTGAGAGGGAGGTTCTGCAAAAACAGATGGATCAGGCAGCAGCCAGCTTGCAAGCTGAGAAGCAGAGGTACTGAGTGGCTTGTGACATGTACTGGTGTACTGGTCTCGTGACGTGTGTACATGTTGAGCACACACTGGTTGGGTAATGTGATTCACATGTGAATATCACATGACGGACCTGTTCATGTTGTGTTGTGCAGTGCAATGGAAGGTGGAGCAAAGAGAGCGCAGGAGTTGGAAGGGAAGGTGGAGGTGGGCACTTTCTTGAGTAGAGATAACAAGTGACTCTATAATAATCTTAATGCTGTTCCCTTCCTCCTGTACTTCTCTCCCCCGAATGCACAGGCCTTGCAGAATGAGTTACATGCAGTACAAAAGAGAGAAGCAGAATCCACTGCCCTCTCATCTGAGTGTGACGTGCTCCAGTCACGGGTGCAGAAGCTGGAGGAGGCAGAGGAGATGCTCCACTCTGAGCTGGCCACAGCACAGTCTGACCTAGCCACCATGACCTCCCAGGCCAACACGCACCGCATGGCCACTGAGAGGGTAGGCCACAGCACTGCAACACTTCCCTTCCTCATGTGTCACACCATGTTACATTGTGTTACATTGTGTTACATTCTGTGTTTACAAACTTTACACTGTGTTAAATTTTGTGTTATGTTGTGTTACATTGTGTTATTGTACTCACCTGTCCAGGTCCAGTTGGAGCTACAGAGTATGAAGGAGGAACTAGAGAGAGAGAAGGAGAGACACACAGAGAGTAAACTGAAATTGGCCACAGCTGAAAAGGTAACGTATGAAGAACATGTTAAAGAATGCTGCGCTTCATTTTGTACCTTCTTTGCACCTCCTTCTCCTCCCTCCTTCTCCTCCCTCCTTCTCCTCCCTCCTTCTCCTCCTCTCTCCTCCTTCCCCTCCCTCCTCCTTCTCTTCCTCCCTCCTCCTCCTCTCTCCTCCTTCCCTTGCCAGGAAGTGAAGGCGTCCACTCTCATGGACCTTGAGTTGGCGGACTACCAGCGGTCGATGCAGTCTCTGGAGGGAGAGCTGGCTAGCCGTGAGGATCAGCTACAGGAGGCACGGAGGGCCAGCCAGATACAGCTGGATACTACGCAGCAGCTCAAGAAGGAGCAAGGTGAGAGGGCACATTACTAAGAAGGACGACATGGCCAGAAGATGTTCCCCACAAAGACCACCAACCAGTGTAGCTCCTCTGCACCAGATTAGACTTTTCCTGTCTTGAGACCTCTGGCTACCTTTGGTAGTAGAAGGACTTGATCAGCCCAGCAAACAACAGCAGCCTGGGGGGAGCATGTTGATCAGGCTCCTAGCCATCTTTCTATTATTCACAGTAATAATAAAGCTCTAGCAGATTTTCATTTAGTACAGGCTAAAGGTGTTCAAAGAGTAACTTAGTGTTTTTGTGATTTGTGTTGTGTAGTCACCTGTTATGCACATGATCTCTGGCCTTTATTTCATTGGTCAGAATCTCTGGCCCAGCAGCTGAACCAGAGTGAGGAGAAAGTGACAAAGATGAAGGCACTTTTGGTGAAGTCAAAGAAAGAGCTGGCGGAGGCTAAAAAACAGGTCAGTGGGGTCACTTTACTGGCTAGCCTCGTCCCCAGGCCCCTGGGTCAGTGGGGTCACTTTACTGGCTAGCCTCGTCCCCAGGCCCCTGGGTCAGTGGGGTCACTTTACTGGCTAGCCTCGTCCCCAGGCCCCTGGGGCAGTGGGGTCACTTTACTGGCTAGCCTCGTCCCCAGGCCCCTGGGTCAGTGGGGTCACTTTACTGGCTAGCCTCGTCCCCAGGCCCCTGGGTCAGTGGGGTCACTTTACTAGCTAGCCTCGTCCCCAGGCCCCTGGGTCAGTGGGGTCACTTTACTGGCTAGCCTCGTCCCCGGTCCCCTGGGTCAGTGGGGTCACTTTACTGGCTAGCCTCGTCCCCAGGCCCCTGGGACAGTGGGGTCACTTTACTAGCTAGCCTCGTCCCCGGTCCCCTGGGTCAGTGGGGTCACTTTACTAGCTAGCCTCGTCCCCGGTCCCCTGGGTCAGTGGGGTCACTTTACTGGCTAGCCTCGTCCCCGGTCCCCTGGGTCAGTGGGGTCACTTTACTAGCTAGCCTCGTCCCCAGGCCCCTGGGTCAGTGGGGTCACTTTACTAGCTAGCCTCGTCCCCAGGCCCCTGGGTCAGTGGGGTCACTTTACTAGCTAGCCTCGTCCCCAGGCCCCTGGGTCAGTGGGTCACTTTACTGGCTAGCCTCGTCCCCGGTCCCCTGGGTCAGTGGGGTCACTTTACTGGCTAGCCTCGTCCCCGGTCCCCTGGGTCAGTGGGGTCACTTTACTGGCTAGCCTCGTCCCCAGGCCCCTGGAACAGTGGGGTCACTTTACTAGCTAGCCTCGTCCCCAGGCCCCTGGGTCAGTGGGTCACTTTACTGGCTAGCCTCGTCCCCAGGCCCCTGGAACAGTGGGGTCACTTTACTAGCTAGCCTCGTACCCGGTCCCCTGGGTCAGTGGGTCACTTTACTGGCTAGCCTCGTCCCCGGTCCCCTGGGGCAGTGGGGTCACTTTACTGGCTAGCCTCGTCCCCGGTCCCCTGGGACAGTGGGGTCACTTGGCTAGCCCAGAACCCCCTCAATGACATGCCAGTGAGATTCTTGAGACTACTCATGACAGACAGTAGAATGCACCAAGCCCGGAGTGGCTCTGATTGACCTCCTGCCTCAACTGTTTGATGTGGATATCCCACTTGCCACAGCATGTACATCTGTTTTGAACTTGTATGTATGCAGTAACAAATTGCCCAGTTCAGCTAACTGCTCGTTACGGTATTGATATCATACCACAAAAGGTGCTTGATACTCATTTTAGTGCTTTCAAGTAATCCAATGTTTAGTGGGTTGGCCCCTATACTCTGAGCTGTTCAATTCAAAATAGGGTTTCAAAGTGCCTCTATTCTTCTCTTCAGGAGGCAGAGCTGCAGGGGGCCATGTCTGACCTCCAGTCTCAGCTGGAGGCTGAGAAACAGCACTCTGAACTGACCAAGGTGAGTGAGACACAAAGAGGCCGTCCCTCACAGCCAACGGCCCAACGCTGCTTCTCTTTGTTCTCCACAGGTGGAAGTTTCTGAGCTGACAGCAAAATTACTAGCCATGCAGCAACAGGTACATACGGTAGCTTGTCACCCACAAGGACAATAATTAGTGGAAGCCCTTTTAAAAAACATGAGAGAGAAAGAGAGAGAGAGAAAAAGAGGGAGGGAAGAGAGAGGGAAGGAGGGAGCGGAGAGAGCAGGAAGGAGATAAGGGAGAGGGAGGAAGGGAGGTCAGGGGTGCATTCCTGATAGTTTAGTACCATGGCTCTCTTCTCAGTCGGACTCATCTGTGGAGACCCTCCAGAGAACCATCCGAACTCTTGAACTCAAGATGGCGTCAGTGCAGGGTGAGCTCAGCGCAACACAGGCAGCACTCACAGAGACCCGGCAGGAATACGAGAACTACAAGGTAACCATGACAACCAGCTGGGGGTAGGGTGATGTGAAAGATTGTGAAAACATACCAGACGTTTCTTCCCCCCCCTCCTTCGTATTGTTGGGGAGAATGAGGCTGAGCTGGGAGTGGTATTGTCATCTTGTTTGAGTGTGGTTGTGTCGCTAGGTTCGTGTGCACAGTGTTCTGAAGCAGAAGTCAAATGGACCAAGGCAGGCAGAGATCAGCAGTGAGCTAAGGTAAGTTGCTTGCTTGTCTCTTTGTCTCTGTGTTTGAACTGTCTGTACATCTTCCACCTCTCAGACAAAAGTACGAGACAGAGATTGCTAAACTGAAAGCTGAACTTCAGGAAACAAAGTAAACAATACTGTGCATGTCTTTGGTTTGCATTCAGTAATGAACCCCCCCTCCCCCCTTTCCTCCCCTCCCCCCTTTCCTCCCCTCCCCCTTTTCCTCCCCTCCCCCTTTTCCTCCCCTCCCCCTTTCCTACCCTCCCCATCTACACGTATGCAGAGACCAGTTATCGTCTGCACTGTTGGATCACGAGGAACTCCTGGTTGAACACGACCAACTCGCTGGGAGACATGACCAGCTACTGCAGGAAGTCAGGACAGACAGGGAGCAGTGGCAGAGAAAGTGAGTATATACCAGTCTGTGATATCACTGTATGATAATATTTCTCTGCCGCACGCCTCTCTAGGTTTCAAGACGAGGAGTCACGCCACAGTGCAGTGGTGCAGGAACAGTCAGAACTGATCCTTCAACTGCGGCAAGAGGCCTTGGAGGTGACCACAGCGTTCAAGACCCAGCTGCACTCACTTCAGGAGGAGCACCGTCGTGTGATTGAGGGACTGAAGGAGGATTCAAAGGCAGCTCACAGGGAGGTGAGCAGGCTGCAGCAGGAAGCAGACACAAAGGTGCTAGCCAGAGCAGCTGCCAGCCAAGAGGGAGGGGGGGGGCAGGGGAAGGAGCCACAGGCACAGGAGGCCAAGCTCCTTCTTCCTCCTAAAGAACAGAGGTCAGCAGGAGAGGTGAGCGGTTCTTATTGGTTGGTGTGTGCTACCTCTGACAGTCCAGCACTGTTTCTGCAGGGAATGGACCAAGCTGAGCTGGAATCCACTGCCAGCTTTCCACAAACTCCTGTGAGTAGCACTAATAGCACCACATAATACTGTGGCATCATGTGATGTCATGTGATACCTGTGATACCATGTGAGATCTGTGACATCATGTAACATCATGTGATGTCATGTGATACCATGTGACATCATGTGATACCATGTGTCATCATGTCATCATGTGATACCATGTGACATCATGTGATATCATGTGACATGTGACATCATGTGACTCACTTTCACAGCTCTCCAGGGAGGACTCCCATGTCAGTTTTGAGCGTCTTCTGAGCATGTCCACTGTGGACCTCCCTCCTGCTGAGGGACAGCTCCATAAGCAGCTGAGGGCAGCCTCCCGGAAGATTGAGCACCTGACAGAGTTGCTGCGGGAGAGCGAGGCTAGCTCCATGAGACTCAGTGACCAGGCCAAGCTACTCAAGGAGGAGATACGGAGGTGCGTGTATGTATTAGCTTAATTCCCAGGCTCCCACCCAGTACAAGGGGCTAGGAAGAAGGGTATGTGTGGTGAGGATGACTGTCTCTCTACAGGCTGGAGAGAAACCAGGAGAGAGAACAGGGCGTCTCCAACATGGAGTACCTGAAGAACGTAGTATTAAAGGTATGTGAACAAGAACCTGTGCTTGGGATGGCACTGGACCAAGACCTTGCTTCTGTCTCATTCCAGTTCCTGTACACGGTTGGTCCGGAGCAGGCCAGTCTGATTCCAATCATCACCAAGCTGCTTCAACTCAGTCCACAGGAGGTCAAGTTTCTACAAGAAACTATAAAAGGTAACTTGTTCCAGGCTCTCCATTCTTGCAACCCCTGGTTACAAGTGTCAACCAAGTGACCCAATCAGAGACGAAACAATTTGATTGGCCCACAATTGAAACTGAATGTTGCAAGATAGGTAGCAATGCAGGAGTGAGGCTGACTGTTGATGAAGTACGCTATTAAAATGTCTACTGATGAGGTAGTTGTTGTGTTGTTGGGCTTACGGCATTTGCACGCGGGTTACTTGAGTACTTTACACTGACAAAACTCAGGCTAACAGGCAGTAACTGAAATGCAATGTACAACACTCAAGTATTTATACGCACATACACATGCTACAACCACAATTACACATGATTACATAATGCAATATCAAATACAACACAGTAGTGACTGTATTTGTCCTCACCATACAGGTAATCCGTCTGAGCTACCAAGTGCAAGTGGCACTACACCCACTTCCACGGCCAACAAAGGGTGGAGCAGTTACATACACAGATGGACAGGACATTGATATTAGCCTTGTTCCGACGATATACCACTCAATTCAACAGATCTTCATATTCCAATAAATTCCAATTATTAGTATTACAATGTGCAGACTGTGTGCTAACATATAACATGTTGTGGAGATGGTGCAGGAGACAGGAAAATGGTGACAATTTAGTCCACGTCTGCTTCATCCTTCTTTCCCTGCAAGTTGGACAAAGATAATCAGGATCAATTCATGGGGTCTCCCATCATTATCGTTGACTTGGTAGCCTCCCCAGGCCCCTCCCTAGCTGTTGATACATACACCAAAGCTGGGGGAGGGGCCTGGGAAGGAATGTTGTTACAAGGCTTCCTAAGAAACACACTTTGGCTTGTAACAAGACCAGTAGCCTGAACCCAGGCCACGTGGAAGGAGAACAGTTTTCCTTCTCTGTTTGGCCTGGGTACAAGGCTACACAAAAGTAGTGACTGGTAGAGTATCCACACCTCTTGTTGTAGTGCTGCGAAAGTTCTGATGAGGAGGTTGAAGATTTGAGGTGGGAGAGATTGCTGCAAAGTGACCAAGCTGGCTCGAGGATTGCCCGAGAACTGCACAAAGTTGACAAAGTGGCCAACGGCTTCCTCCAGGTTACCTCCAAGAGGAAAGGGAAGAGAAGGTTCAACACAATAACTGGTTCATGATTGAAACGGATTGCTCACCTGGATCAACTGGAAAGACAGGCACCGGAAATCCAGGTTAGCGTTAGAACATAGATTAAGGCTTATGTAAACAGGATTTCCGGTGCTGCTCTTTCCAGTTGAACTGCCTTGGTTACCTTCCATGAGCTTTTGGTTGGCATTATTCAGCTCAGCCATGAGGAACTCTTCTCGAGCCTTGGGGTCACGAAGGTCAACCACAACCTTCGGTTTCTTGGCTGCTGCTTTTCTTCCTACAAGAGCATAAACATCTCCTTTATAGCACCCTCCAAAACACATCTAAATTATTCTGACATACAGAAGCAAACTTTCTACTGCACACTGACTCACTTGCAAGCACTTTTTTCTTATAGTCAGGGTCGCTCCTCCTCTTTCTGTCAAAGTATATGCAGTAGCCAACAAACAGGGAGCCTAACATCCCTGCCAAACACAGCGCGTAGAACCTGCCGCCCATTTCTCAGCTTCTCCACTTGATGACGAAATGTCTAAGCCGCCATGTGGTGAGTAGTATACGGATAGTTTACGGACAGTTTGGTAGGCATCATTTGGGTGATTGCAGAACAATCAGAGATGCGACCTCCTTGGGCCTGCAGAGCGATGAGAATAATGCAGTGACCTCTGAAACGGTAGCTCAAAAATACCGAGGCTACGAAAGTCCCTGGCTGTATTGTGGGCAATTTAGTCACAGGGTAAATGACTGTTCTGGCAGCAGCCATGTCTGCTAGTGAACCAAAGACACCTGAAGATGCACCCAGCCAGAATCAGTCGTGTATGACTGATGAATTGGCTGCAGTAGATAGTTCACTCCAGAACCAGGAAAAGGAGGAAGAGGGAGACCAGAAAGAGACTCCGTCTGATGCATATCCTTGTGACCCCCTGGGAGCAGAGGCTGTTGTGTCCGATGGCACCAGCTCCACCAGTAGTGATGAGAGTGACACTGAAAACTTCAGTGGAGGGGGGTACACGCTATTGCCCCAAGAACCTGGTGAAGAGAAGCAATCTGATTGGACAGCTAGTGGTGGTGGTGGTGCTCAAGAGGAAGAGGTAGTTAACACAAGAACTGGTGATGGTGCTGCAGGTACTGGACCAGTTGGAGCTGTGTCACGGCTGGAGGACTGTGAGTGAAGGTGTACCCTCTTTCCCCATGGATCACTTCCAGCCTGGTTCCCATACTCCCTCTTCAAAAACAGGAACTGGAACCAGGCTAGATCAATTCCGCACCGTTATGGATCTCCCGATCTTATAAAAAATACTTTAGTGCAAAAATGTAACATATCATGCACAAACAACTATTGTTGCCACTTACTGTCTTCTCCTCCACTGCAGCCCAGGTACAAGCAATCAAGCAAGCAATGTCAGGGTTCTCCCTCCCAGTGTCTGCAGTCCCACAGTGGGCCAAGGTGGTCCCCGAGGATGTCTGGAAGGCAGAACTCATTGGAGGACTACGAACAAACCCAAAAAGCAGATAATAGCAACCGTCTTGTGCAATATTGTATAGCATTGTTAATTATTACGTGGGCGTATTTTGCATTCCAGCCCCGCCCCTACGTTTTAGCAGCACAAGAAGTACGATGGAACGCATTGTGTCTCTAAAACAGAGTAGTGATGACGCCTCTGTCCCTTTGCTAACACGAAGCCATCAGAAACGAAGTCAAAAGGTCGGTCGTTGCTATTCAATAAGGCGTCCGAAAGGGAAGGGTGCGTTTCTCGTTCTGTTGTGGAACTTTCTAATATTCAGCTACCAATACGCGGCGCTTGGTAGCATCGTTAACATCATCGTGGGAGCTCGCGGCAGTCTGGCTCCCTGGTTGACTTCACTTTTGTACGTTGTTCTCGATACATCCCTGCCCAAATTTCTCTACCCCGTTGCAGGATGGCTTGCTGATGCGAAATTCGGAAGATACAAAGTGATGCGCGTGAGTATTTGGATTATGTGGATCGGTTCTGTTGTTCTGTCAGTGGCACAGATTCTGGAGTTCGCACTGGACCACGATCACACAAGTGATGACACCTTTCTGCCTGTGTACGTAATTGTTTACATCTTAAATGCCATCGGAATTGCTGGTTATCATGCGAATGTAATACCATTTGGTATTGACCAGATGGAGGATGGATCGAGTGATAACTACAGTGCATTCATCCACTGGTACTATTGGACAAGGAACTTCAGTCTTGGGTTAATGTTACAGACATTTTTTGCTGCGTGGAAGTGCGAGACAGAAGCTAAAAACCAGCTCTACGTTTTGATCGCTGAGGTGGCTTTTCTGAGTCTTGCCCTTTGCACTGATTTCCTATTCTCCCATGTACTGATCAAGGAACCAAAGACTCAGAACCCCCTTAAAATGGTTGTGAAAGTGTCTTCGTTTATTCTTAAAAACAAAGGTCCTGTGGGTCACCGTAGTGCTCTTACATTCAACTCCTGGCAGGCAGCTATTCCCACACGGTCAAGCTTTGCCAAAAAGTCCTATGGAGGACCGTTTGAGAGTGAGGCTGTAGAAGATGTGAAGGCATTCTGGTACATCTTGGTCTTCTTATTTTCTACTGGAAGTTTCTATTTGGTTGAGAATGCTGTGAGTCTGCCTACAACTATGGATACTGCATTTATAGAATAATTATTTTGTTAACATCACACACACACACACTACACACTGGTCACACACACACACACACACACACACACACATACACACAGGGTGACTCTACCTATGATCTATTTGCTAGTCATTCCAGTATAACCCCTACCTGTCACATCAAGAAGATCATTACAGCGGGAGTTAACCCTTTTGTCATCTTGATTTCAATTCCTCTATGTGAACTGGTCATCTATCCCTTCTGTTGCAAGTACACTCTACCCATGCTGAAGAGAATTGGTCTGGGAATGATTATTACACTTCTTGGCATACTCTCTGTCACAATCATGGACATCATCAGACACGCACAAACCCCCTCTGCAGACTGTATGTTTTCCATGAACAACAGTACTAACACAGATGCAGGTATCTCCATAAACCCATTATGGCTGGCTCTACCAATTGCTCTTGTAGCATATGGAGAGATACTAGTGGCACTGACAAGTAAGTGCGTCTTTCATGTGGTAACATTCAACTGTTGAGATAATGTGTACATTCTTTTCTGTAGCATTTGAGTTCGTCTGTGCCCAGTCTCCATACAGCATGCGAGGTCTGCTGATTGGCCTCGTCTATTTTGTCACTGATGGAATATTTGGTGCTATTTCAGCACTGTTTCTCTTTAGCTTTGCAAAAGGCTTCAGTGAGTCTCGTTCATCTTCTCATCCACTCAGCTGTGGATCGTGGTACTACCTTACTGCCACACTTGTTGCAATACTAGGATGCATTGTGTACTTCACGACAGCATGGTGGTACAGAAAGAGGAAGAGAGGAGATCATGAATTTGTCAATGAGAGAGCGATTCTGGAATCCTACTTTGAAAATATTGTTGACCAACCATAATGGTATTATTTCCAATTTCTGATCGCTTACCTGAATAGCTCTTTTTTTTCTTCTGTTTCTGCTGAAGGGTTTATGGTTGTTATTACAGCAGTATATATTAGTGTGAGTGGAACACAATGTCATATTGCAAGTTTGCAACTTTGCAACTACCAGTCACATGATCTAACATAGACAACAGCTGCATGGTAGATCTCCTATTCTGATCATATATAGACTACTCTGCTATAACCATATTGAGCTTGTTTTGGAGTAACTCTCGATGACAGTCCACTACCGAGATCAACCCTCATTCCCATGCAGGCTCTTGTCCTGGGAATGAGGCTAACCAAGTAACCATGCCATTGGACATGGTGGAGTGTTGGTAGTATATATAATATATGCCTTCCTGTACTATATTGCACAGTGGATACTTGTCATGACGTTACACATTTTGTTATTCCACTGTATCACACTAATTTACTGTCAGGAAGAGTTTGTCAATGAGTGGAATCCAATAGTACATTTCTTGGTATACAACAAATATTCACGTATAGGACAAAAAAAAACAAATAATTATATTCACATTATTGTTGTTGTTAGGTCATGGAGCCATAGTACTGCTCAACAAATTCTTGCTGGTTCAACAGGGTAGCTAGGTCATCCCTCCGTCGCCATTTGTAAGATCTTGCGACAAAGATGTAGGTGATGAAACCTATTATTGCAACCAGAGCAGTGAATGCATAGTATAAAGTTCCACAACTTGGGGAAGACAGGTAAGGATGTCCCTCAAAGCCGAGCGTAAATGCAAGAACAATGATGCTGGCAAAGAGGGCAAAGACTCCTCTGACACTGTAGTACGCACCAATGAGCATCCCTTGCATGTTGTAAGGTGCCTGGGCACACAACAACTCTAGAGCTGCAGAGAATGAGAACCAAAGTTAACCATCATACTTGTACCCACTGAGGGCCTAAGTAAGAGGCTATGTGATCGCATAGCTTACCAGATATGTACACCAACATCTCTGCAACAGCAGTGAGTACATATGGTATTGTGATGAGGCCTGAGTTAACACCAATTTCCCCGGCTGTAGCGTTAATCAAAAAGCATTCTACTGTGTTGTTCTGATAACCAGCTGTGCTCTCATGAGCATGTCCGTAGGCATCAAGTGCAAGTAAAGACGCAACAGAAAGAATCACGACCACCATCCCTGCGCCTATCCTCTTGAGAGTGTTGGGAATGTATTTCTGGAAGAGTGGGTAGATCAGAAACTCATAGAAGGGAAGGCAAATCAAAATGGGAAGGCTGCCCAGTTCGCTCAATAGTAAATCTCCAAGTGTACATGTTTCTGTGAGAGAAGGGTCCTCCAGATGTTGAACAAACAGAGATCCATTCTGTAATAAAGAGAAACAAACATGTTCTCACTTGGGTAACCACACTTTACTATCCACACCACTGAACACAGAAGACATCCTAGTAAGACAAGTAACAACTTGATTTCCAGAACATCAGTATTTCATGGGACAAAATCTTTGCTAATGAAATTGTTCAATGATGCAAACAAGTATGTCACCAAAACAGGTCAGGTGCTCTTAAAGTGCAGCACACTATATAAGGTATACTGACCGTGTAGTAAACAACGATGAATCCACCCAGGGCAGCCAGAACTACTGAAATGTGCAAAAATGTTTTCACATTTTCGACACTTTCTATGCTGAAGGGTCCACCGTACTTGCTTTTGGCAAGATCTATCCTCGAGGGAAGTTCATCTTCCCAGTAGGTCAGCGAGCTGCGGTTGAGTGGACTTTTATGCTTTACGGCAAATTTGAGAACGCCGTACACTGTTTTGAAAGGGTTGGAGCTTTGTGGTTCTATCACCAACCATTTCTTGAGGAGGTAGCAGCAGAGAAGGGCAGCTGAGAGGCAAATCACCTCCACCACAGACTGTGCTATAATGATGGGCTCCCTAGTAGTAGTGCAAAGAAGAATGGTCAGAACAACCGCTGCACCAATGTTCCTTGTCCAATAGTACCAGTGTACAAATGCACTGAGTTCTGCCCCTGAAGCTGTTGGCATCTGATCAAGTCCAAAGGGAATGATATTAGCCTGAAATCCAGCTATACCCACGTTGATGATGATGAACGCAATTGGAAAAGTCACATAAAACACAAGAACATGAGCCCATTCATGATGACGGTTGGGGTAGTGTATGATGAATGCAAGTAACAGCGCTACAAACCCACTCCAGATAAGCCAGAGGCTTGCACGAATCGTTTTGTATCTTCCCAAATGTACATCTGCAAGCCAGCCAGCAAGAGGGTAGAGGAGTAGAGGAATGGCGTTACCAACTACTATCTCTATAAAGGAAACTATTCCTGTGGGATGAACCTCACTTATAAGGAGGGTCTGGAGCACGTGTCCTAAGGTGCCATAGTAGCTGAGATCAACAAGCGTGTTCAGAACCAGCACCAAGACGGCTCCTCTTGATCTCACTCGCCTGATCCTACTGCAGTAAGTCTTGCAGCACATACTCGTTCGCGGCTTCTTCTCACGGGATGGGGGCGCGGTCTGAGCGTCAGTGGAAGCGCTCATGTCCTTGTCTTGCGACGGAGGTACGAGTTTCTCAGCTTCCATCTTGCGCGGTAAACAGCACAACAGCAGGATAGGGGCGGGGCTAGAGATTGCTCACATGAGCGCGCCACTGAGCTGAGCAATTCACCATGCAGCGTCTTAGAGGTACTGATAGCGAAGAACGTCGCCCGTTACTGTCGGTTGCCAGAAATGGTGTGACGAGGCAAGCACTTTGTCCCTCCTTGCAGAGACTATGCCCCTTCAAGTTGCAGGCTGCTGTTTGCACTGTCGACTGCAAATGCGTTCGTTCCTGCCGAAAGACTTACCACCGGTACTTCTTCGTGAGCAAGGCACTGTATTTGGTCTTATTGCTCAACATACTCTTCTCTGCCGCACTTTACGGTGTAACTTCAGAGGTACTGAAAATCATCATAGGTCCTGAGTTTGTGCTTGCAAGAAACCTTGTTATTCATGGCGTCACACGGGTCCTTTTTCCTGTAGCTGGCTACGTTGCAGATACTTATGCAGGCAGACACAACGTAATCAGGTTCAGTCTATGGACAGCATGGGTGGGGTTTGCAACTATGGGCATCTCATTTTCAACAGACAGCTTTGATGATCACATCAATGCCACCAACCGTTTTGTGATTCTGCCCATTTCTTTTACGCTGCTCAGCATTTCCTATGTTTGCTTCATGTCCAATATTATTCCGTTTGGGATGGACCAACTGCAGGGGGCATCACATGTGCACTATCGTTCTTTCTTCTATTGGTGGTATTGGACACTTAACATCGGAGTTATTGTTGTCAATGTTCCCCAGTATTGTACGGACAATATTGAATTGAGTGTCACCATTCAAGCTGGAATCGGTATCTTTTGTGTAAGTGCTACAATCATCTTGGATGCCCTTCTAAAACACTGGTTTGTGATTGAACCTTGCAGCATGAATGCCAACCCCCTCCAGCAGATAGCAAAGATCCTCAGGCACGTAGCAACTTCTCCCAAGACCCAGCGAGTACCAAGTGCAGTGAGACATGAGTTGGATATGGGGCATCTCAGCCGGCTGGACCTGGCCAAGTTGAGGTATGGAGGCAAGTATGAGACAGAAGAGGTTGAAGACGTTAGGACCTTCTTCCGCATGCTGGTATTGCTCTGCAGTGTGGGGTTTCCTGTCTTCTCTTATGCTGGGGTAAGCAAAATACATCTTTCAAGCTAGAACATGTACAGCTAGTATGTGTTTATGTGCATCTTGTTACTGCAGGTTTTTGGCACAGTGGGACTGCTAGTGTCACACATGAACAACACAATAGCATCCATAGACTTTAGAACAGCCCTGTGTGGTGTGGAGTTCACACTAACAGATGGCATCAGTGCGCTACTTCTCCTCACCTTCATCCCATTCCTGGATTTGCTCGCAGTGCCCTTCCTGAGGCACCGTAACCCCAGTATTTTGAAGCGTCTGGGTATAGGGGCCACTTTAGCATTTCTGAGTATGTTGACTGTCTTCCTTATGGAAGGAATTGGGAAACACACACCAGGTGATCATGTGTGCATGTTCAACACAGAGGAGCCAGGAAAGTTGGAGGTGGACGCCCACTGGGTGGTGCTGCCACTAGCCATTGTTACCCTAGCTGAGATATACATCTACATTCCAAGTAAGCACTTTCCTTTTCAGATGTTATATATACAGTTTGATGTTCAACTATGATGCTCTACCTCCAATAGGCTTTGAATTCATATGTGCGCAGGCACCCTACAACATGCAGGGACTATTGGTTGGCCTGTTCTTCTCAATACAGGGGCTGTTTTCACTGATATCCATCCTTTTGCAGTACACATTTTCACAGCATGCTGTCTACAGCTACCCATTCCAAGGAAAGACGGGACTTTCCTGTGGCTTTTGGTATTACTCCATACTGGTGCTTATCTCCTTCATTGGTCTGCTGTTATACTTTCTGACTGCATACAAGTACAAGCAGAGGCAAAGAGACAAAAATTTTGACACAACCATTACCATGTTAGAAGGCTATTTTGAATCTGGTGCTGTAGGCATAGTCAACTCTGAAACATGGACTGTATGAGGACACAAGTACACATTCAACTTATTGTACCTAATAGAGTTTCGTATGTTTCTGTATTATCAGAAAATACCTAAAGATGAGTATATAGTCAATTGCTAAAGTGTACGTCAGCCATTCAGCTCAATGTATGTAGCATTTTCATATAATTCCATTCAGACCAGTGCCCAGGTGACATGTTCCAAATACAACATGTACAAAGGGTCAAAGAGATAAAACGTTGTAGAAAACAGAACAGAACATTAAAAAAAACACATGGTGGTTAGGTGATCGATCCCAAGGTTAGGAACCCGTTAGGAAATCTAATTGCAAGGGTCTGGGACTGAAGAGTTTCGGTACAAGGGCCTAAGGGTTCTAAGTCTTACACATAATCATCTATCTTGTTCTAAACATTCATTAGGGCAATGCTGGGGCTGTGAATCTGTAAGGCAGTCCCCATGTCCAGTTTCTATGCCATCAGTACACCAGTCTATTCCATCCTCCTCCTCACACCAAGATGGTTCCTCCTGGTCAAAATAGGCATCCTCTTCGTCCCGTTGCCTATGATCAAGTGAGTCATACTGATCATTAGAGTCCACCTTGCTATAGTCAAATTCTTTGTCCTCTCCACTAAGAAAACTCAATTGCATTGCCCTAAGGAATTCTTGTCTAAGCATCCGTTTTTCCTGAGCAGCTACATCAGGGTCAGCACTCAATTTCATGCCACCAGCACACCCTTCTTCATCCTCATCCTCACTACCAGAGCTGTCAAGTTCTTCCAATTGCTCAGACTCTTGCTGTCTTCTCAGCAACTCTGCTCTTCTGTCAATCTCCATGTTCTTCATAATGAGGGTGGACAAGGACATCTCAAATCTATTGCTATCCATTGCCTCCCTCTCCTCCTCTGTTAGGTACTTCCCAATGTAGTATTCATACAAAAGGGGGTTCCTATCTCGCATGTCCTCCTCAGAAAAGTAGCTTGTGTTTACTGTGAGTTCTTTGAGGCACTCATATCTCCTGTTCCTAATCCTCTTCTGTTTGCTGCCAGCAGAGAGAGACCTTCTCAGCTCCTTCACTCGAAAAGTGACCTCAAAGTCCTCACTTGAGTTGAAGTAGCTGAGGTCTGCCTCATTTAGGAGTGAGCCAAAACGCATGAGGAAAGTCCCAGGTCTCCGATGCAAGATGTCTATCAAGATGTCCGTCTTCTGCTTTTCTGTGAGATCAGGCTCTCCTCTTTGCTGGCTCTTGATGATGTGGTTGGAGGACAAGATCTTACGAAACATCCTCATCTCAGAAGCTGAGGTAATGCCCACTGCAAGTCCAGACCCAGAAGGCTCTGGTGGTTGGGTGTCCATGGCTTTACTGTCGTGTTCCACTGTAGCCCCAAACACAGAAGCTGGCACATCTAACGTAGCTTTGTGAGCCATTGCCTTCACCATAGATTATTAACCTCACGTGAGGTTAATAATCTACACCTTCACCATACTGCAACCCTTGTTATATCAACGGCTGCACTGCTCTGATCTGCACTGTACAGTCTGATCCGCTTGTTTAGGATTACGTAATTACGGTGATAACCCCTTAGCTACGACCACGTGTACCAAGTAGCGATGGCTCATAGAGCAAGCGGTGGAGCAGGACGGGCTCCCGTTGATATCTGGGTTGGCACTACGCTGGGGATCCTCAAGGGTAAGGGAGTACCGATCTAATTCAGACCATTGTGCTAGCCCCTTCGTCCTCCCTTCTCTCTCTCCCCCCTTCCTCTCTCCCCCCTCCCCCCTCCCCCCTCCCCCCTCCCCCCTCGCCCCTCCCCCCTCCTCCCTCCCTTCCAGGAGTTTCACTGTCCTCCAAACAGTGCACAAACTTCCTTCCTGGTTCCCTCACTCTCTCCCAGACAGACAAGAGCAGAGAAGTCTGTGTGATGTGTTGGGAGTACCAATCACAGGAAAAGGTCTGGTAGTGGCATGTCTTCATGCTTTAGGTAGAATCTAGCCTATCAGTGGGAGATCGGATGTCATGATGTAGTCGCTGATCAACTGGTTCTGGTTTCACTTTCGGACACAGTGCCAGTGTGCATTGCTACTAGCTCACTAGCTCTCTCCCAATCATGTACTACTTACTTGAGCATAGCTTTGTACCCAGGCACAGTCAGGTAGTTGGTATGTATGTTGCCACTATAATGTGCTAGAGCACTCGGCACTGTGGTATGTTAAATCTATGACGTTGTGACATCAGATCTCCAATATGAGTCCATCTCATCTTGGCTGCCTTGGAAGCTTTGAAAGCTATTCTAAGAGTAGCCGTGTTGTCCTTCAGCTGTATGCAGGGCTACGCAGTGGCAAGGTGCTGTGTTTCAGCTGCACTGAGAGGATCTTTACAGCCAGCTGTGATTGTACGGGGGGAGAGGGCACACTGGTGGGGCTGGGAAAACATGAAGAGTGAGACACCAACATAGAGCCAAATTTTCTAACAACTTCATTTTGATCACTGCATTCACAAATTTTCTATTTCTATCACTGTTTCAAGATTTCTGTTGCCTTGTCTGCAGCACTCTAGTAACATGCACGGACAAAGGGAGCTTATCATTTTGGCCACCTGAGACAGAGAAGGTGTGTTGAGATTTTGTACATTTCTGGTGAGAGGCATTCAGATTTTGGGTTGGGGAGCTGTATGAACCTTCCTCTCCAGGCAGAATGCTTTGTGGGTAGCCATGTTGCTTGCATGGCGGTCAATCCTGAGGAATTGATGCAAGTGGGGACGGGAGGGAAGGAAAATGACCTGAAACTGTGGGACGGGAACAGACTGGATGCAGGCCCCACGTTCCAAGCTAAGAATGTAAATATCATTGTCACAACTGAGCACATAGTGAGCAATATTACGTGTTCTCTCACGAACAAAAAATGAAGTGATAGATGGGTGTCCTGTCAGTGTGTGTGATATTGTCTATACACAGGTGAGACATGATTTCCTTGACCTGAGGGTGCCAGTATGGGTGACTGAGATCGGATTTACCCCTGCAAGTGGGGCCCAACCCACAGTAGCCGTGGGCACCGGGTACCATCAGGTGTGAGGGTGTGAGGGTGTGAGGGTGTGTGTTTGATGGGGTGGGTATTTACTTTGTCATCTTGTTTATGTAGGTGAGGTTGTATGACACGCGAGCTCAGCGAAGACCGATCTACAGTACAGAGTTTGGGGATGTTCCAGTGACTGCCCTAACCATGCTAGAAGATGGAAGGTTGGAGAACTGTTCCAAACTGCACAGATGGAGGGGGATGAGAGATGTTCCTGTATAGCTGTTATCATATGTGTACACGATATGTTGACAGGTCATTTGTGGTAGGGAACGGTGTTGGGGAGCTGGCGAGATTTGACCTGAGGAAAGGTGGGCATGGAGTTACCATAGTAACATCACATGTGCTGCAATAGACCTGAGGGTAGAACTAGTTGTGACATGAGTTCATAACCACTTCTCTTTGCAGGGAGCATTTTGAGCCATTACAAGGGGTTTACAGGAGGTGTACGTTCACTGCAGTGCTGCAGTGATGGTACACAGTCCCTCCTGGCTGCATGCGGGCTGGACAGGTTTCTGAGGGTGTTTGCCCTGGATCCTCCCAGGCTACTACACCAGGTACTCAAGTGGAGCAGCTGGCCCCCAAGTTGTTTCCAGGCCCCAAGGGACAAGAAGTGGTCTAAGAATGTCAAGATAATGTCTCTTCCTCTCTCTTCCAGGTGTATCTCAAGCTCCAGTGTAACTGCCTCTTGTTCAGTGATGAACAGAGCCAGCAAGTGAGTTCTGCCCATCATTAGACTCACACTTGATGCACACACTCACTCCTCCCCTCCCCCTCCCACCTCAGCCCTCATCCACAGGGGCCCAGTCCCTCACAGGTCAGAAACACCTCCACACTCCACCCTCCCCAAGCAAGGAGAGCAGCGATGAGGAGCTGTGGGCTGCCATGGAGACAGTAGGAGAGGAGAACACAGACAGCCACAGAAGGAAGAGAATTAAGAAGGTCAAAGGTCAGCAGACTCATAGCAACATATGTAGTAGTTTGGAGTGAATGTATTGGCTTGCATTCTTGCTAGATAAATCGTTATAGTATCATTCCTAGCCCTCCGCACCCAGCTTTTATCTCAAGACTTTTTTAAGTAGTAAAAAAAAATGTGTAGAATGTAGAGGCCTGGAAACAAGTGTTGGTAGTAATGAAGTAATGACTGACAATGTTCACAACAGGTTCCAAAGAAGACTTGAGGTTAGAAGCTAAGAAGAGAACTAAATAAAACTGTGTACACATTCATACTCAGTGTTTACCATACATGAATGCTCTATCATAATTCATGAGTACTCTGATTATACACACCCCTAAGAAAGGTCAACAGCTATGCCTCGTCTTGTATTCCTGTCTGCTTTTCCTCTTCTACTTCATCAGATTTCTTGCACTCCACCACCTCTTGTTTCTCCCCACCTTGTTTATCTCTCTCTTCTCCTCCTGAAGACTTACTAATTTCCTGGAGTTCTAAATCATCAGATTTCTTCCACTCCACCACCACTTCCACCTCTTGTTTCTCCCCTCCTTGTTTGTTTCCCTCTCCCCCCTCTTCTCCTCCTGAGGACTTGCTGAGTTCACGTTCTAAGTCAGCAGATTTCTGCTTTTTGTGTAAGCAATGACAGGATTTCAGTGCCTTGCCACCAGCTTCAATTGTTCTTTGGATCTCTGTAATCAAAAGAGCAACAAACGCCAGACCCAGCCAGGTCCAAGCAGCAGCACAGATTTTGTAAAGTCCCAGAAGAGTTGTTCCAAGTGTTGCTGATGACCGGGCAGGAACAAAGTCACCAAAGCCCACTGTTGTTAGACTAACAAAGCAGAAATACACCGCTTGTCCATAAGTCCAACCTTCAATTGCAAAAAAGACTAGGGCAGGGAAGAAGATGAACAGAACTAGACCCAGAATGATAATAAACAGGATGGCGATGGAACGGCTAAGAATTGCTTTGTTCCTGCCACACCTGTTTTTGACTGGGGTAAGAGCACACTCAATCCAGCTTGAGAAGATGTCGCCAAGAGTGCTGAGGAAGATGAGAGCAATTGGGATACCAACGAGGGCGTAGAAGACAAACAGTACTTGTCCTGCTGAAGTGGTGGGAGCAATGGTGCCATACCCTGGATGGTAGACGGGAACGGAACGCGTGGATACGCAAAGTTTAGATGACACACTCAAAAAAAAACTGAGACATGGCAGTAAAATTCATGATGCTAACCTATAGTTGTGATCACTGTCGACGCAAAGAAGACGGCTGGTCCGTACTCCCAGATGGGGTTGGTTTCTGCAGGCAGTTGTTGGGAAGCATTCGCCAGACGTGTGGCGACCGCGACGATGCCGTCCGTCAAGTTTACCGCCTCTTCGTAGGTGAGGTTGCTAACATTTACAATGCGTTCGACGAAAGTGTCGCGGAACTGGTTGAATGCTTGTTCTGCCACTTGCCTCTCCATCTGTGCATCATTGATCATCCGCTGCTCGGTTGGACTCTCCGCCAGCACAAAGAAGAGACCGCCGAAACCTAGGTACACGATCACCACTACCAGCCATACAAGCGCCTTCCAATACTTGTTCCAGGAGCAGCAGTATTGCCTGCAGGACGCTGCGTCGCATCGAGGAGTGCATCCAACACTCCCCTCGCCATCAGAACTCCCGACAGAGGCTGCCTCTTCTGCCATATTGTTTCACGCCCTCACATTGGGACTAATTATGCATGCATAGTTGCATGCGTGCAGCTCCGCCCACTTTTTGATTACTCAGGCATGAGATAATTGCACAATGTGTATTATACTGTCTTACAGGCTAGTCAAACAGATGCCAGCAGCTAGTAAATTATATAAAACACCCTGGCAAGCCTAAGTTTGGGTTCATGTTACTATAATCCTGTTATAATTTCCTTTTCTGCACTCTTCCTCCTCCATCCCTGTTCCTCGCCTTCTCCGACACCCTCATCAAGAAGTGGAGTTTGGAACCTTGATGACCAACTTTTAGACCTGTGCCTGCAAGAGGAGAGTATACACTGACCAATAGCTTCAATCAGTTTCTGAATTCGAGAGATCACCAGTGCAACAAATGCAAGTCCCATCCAGATCCAGATAGCCGAGCCGATCTCGTAAATCACTAGGACATATGTTTCAAGTCTGCCAGTGTCTTTGGCAGGAACAATGTCTCCAAAACCTACAGTTGTTAAGGTAACAAAACAGAAATAAACTGCTTCACCATAACTCCAGGGTTCAACAGCATTGTAAACTAGAGCCGGTAAAAAGACGAAGAGAATCATCCCTGGGAGCATAGCCAGGATGACAGCCACTGTCCGAACTAAAACAGAAGTAACTGTTTTCTTCCCCACTTGGAATTTCCTCTCAACCGGTGCAAGAATGCGGTCCATAAGTTTGGAGAGTATTTCTCCTAGAGTGCCAAGGTAGATAAGAGTGATGGGTATGCCAATGAGGGCGTAGAAAACAAACAGTGTCTGTCCTGCTGAAGTGACAGGTGCAATGCTGCCATACCCTGCAAGTGGAACAATAAACGCGAGTAGTCTAGATGGGGGAATTATTTATAGCTGACTCTAGTGACAGTCTAGCTGGCTGTCTATGGGGAAGAGAAGGATGCTAGCTGAGCTAACCAATGGTTGTCATGACTGTGGTGGCAAAGAATATGGCAGGCCCAAACTCCCAGATGGGGTTGCGGTTAGTTGGCAGCAGCTCAACTTGAGTGAGTCTGGATGTCACAGCAACCACGCCAGCAGTCATATTCGCAACCTCATCATAAGAAAGATTGCTCAAGTTTGCAATAGACTCCACAAACGCATGTGTTGTCCTGTTGAACTCCCATCTCGCCTCCTCCTCCTCTGCACGAGCCAGTTCAATTTTCTTTTCCTCGTTCTCCCCCTCAGCAAGCATGAAAACAATCGCACCCATTACCATGTATACTATTACCACGCACAACCATACCACCGCCTTCCAGTAAATGTTCCAGGAACAACAGTATTGCTTGCATCCCCTGGAGGCGCAGCGAGTGCAAACAATTTCTTTCTCAGAGCTACCGTGGTCGTCTTTTGCCTCCGGCTCCATGATTGACATACGTGAGCTCCTCCCACACTTGTCATTACGCATGCGCAGTACGTTGGGTGTACAGTTAGCACATTTGACTGCGAAATTTGCGACTTGTGCTGCTCTACATCTCTAGAGCGACTCCTTTATTGCTTGCAAATGTAATTAACGTACAGCGGTGCAACCACCCTCAGGCTAGTCCACCAGGTCGACTAAGAACCGCGGACAACTGGACGGAAGTAGCCCCTCCCTGTCAGAACACATGGCGCAGCAGACTCGCCCCGGGCTAAGCCTCATAGAAGAAGAATTGTGAGTCCCCCTTCGAGCACAATATTACTGCGTAGCTATGGTTCCAGTGACGTATAGGGCACAAGTAGTTGTTTGAAATTGACTGCTACATTTTTATTACAGCTGGTATGCTGGTCCAATAAGCGAGAAAAAGGCAGAGCAGGTTTTGTGCAAGTTGGGCGAACCTGGGAGCTTCCTGGTCCGAGACAGCCTGCTCCCAGAAGCAGACTATGTCCTCTCGGTCAAGTAAGGATCTGTATTCTAACCAGTGTCTTTTTCTGCAGAACTATGGCCCTGAGACTAACTGTACCCCTGTTGAAATCATGCACTGTGCACCATAACTGTCGTAAATGAACGAGGAAGCCTCTCAGCGTACATAGCACCTACAATGTGTGATTCATTAACAGCCATTATGAGTCAATTATTGAAATGCAGCTGTGTACAAACCGCCAAGGAGTGTTGTGTACTTGTGCTTCAGTTCACTAGTATTCATCTGCAGACTGTGGCTCTTGAATTTCATACAGACAGTGTATAGGGTCGATTGGACCATGAATGTGAGCTTCTCTTCTTCTATTAGTTTACAAGAATGGTAAGCATGTGCCTAGCATTTATGAATAGCAGAGATAGACTTGGTCTACCACATCCAGCTCCAGTTTTACGAAGCAGATCTCTGATAGTCTGTGTTGCTCTTGTCTACTGCAATGTTATGGAGTAGTCTCGTTCCCAGGCTCCCCCGCTCTGGAGTGCAAACATTGAAGTTGTGCAGGCGGGAAGAGCGTGGGAACGAGGCTAATAAAACAGGTTTCCAATGTTCATTTCTGCAGCTCCGGAACGGAGATCTGGCACTATGATATCAAAGTACTCCCAAACAACGAGTGTATCTTCAATAACTACAGTTTCACCAACCTCCCAGCAGCCATTAACTTCTACACTGAAAACAGATTAGGCTCTTTCTTCCTCAGAGAACATGTGAGGGGACATTTTAATAAACATACTTTCTAGTATAACCAAATATACTGTACCGCTGAACACTCACTGGCAGGTGCAGTTTAGAATTGTTCCTAGCTAAAGCCTGCATTCACTCCAACCATCTCTTGTGTGCTCCAGGAATGTCCAATCATTACAGAGCTGGAGCTACCCAAGACCATTGGCCCAAAGATCAAACTTGTCCACACTGCGGGTCCAAGGGTGAACCCCATTCTGAAATCCTCCTCTTCCAAACTACTCGAAGAAGACGGGGATGGTTACGCTACTGTGGGCCCACCTACCAGAGGGCAGGGTGGAGCAGGAGGAGGAGCAAAACCTGGCTCTGGATGGCAGGACAACATTGACTCAGGGTATGTCCCCAGCAGCAGCAGCACTTCTGCAACCAGTGAGAGCCCTGTCTTTGGCCACAGCCCCCGGCAACCTGGACCGAAACACTTTGTCTTTTCCACCGCCTCCCCTCCCCTGGAGGACAGTCACAGTCACACCTATACCCTTCCACCAGACTGTATCGAGTCTGTCTACATCACAACCTCAGAACTGGACAGTACTGAGCAGCTAGATCACACCTTTGTGGACACCTTTGACCATCCCTACACTCTGCCAGATGATCCCACTGCGCTTGAGGAGGTTAAGGACGAGGAGGACTTTGAAACTACATTTGACGGTAAGGCTGTCTCGGTAGCTGCCAGTGACACACAATCCACATCCACGGTGAACAGCCAGGATCATCCAGTGGCCGTGGAGCACATCCGGACTGAGAAAGGAGCATTGTATGCTGTTGTTAACAAGGAGACTCCCAGGCATACTGCTGGGGGCGGAAAGAGTGGAGAGGTTCGCCACTCACATGTACCAACAAACCCCAAGCCGAACGCTACTGTAACTGGCCACCGAGTGTCAACAGAAGGCGGTCCTGCTGACAGCTCAATGGTACCTCTGCCAAATTTAAAAGTGGAACAGATGGCAGAACTGAAGCAGCTGCCTTCGATTGCTCAAAAGAGGCTTGAGTTGGAGAGGAGAATGCAGGGAGATGAGGATGAGAAGTCATCTGATGAGAGTCCTTCTCCACCCCCACAGCGTCTGTCCAGGGTATCCATCCCAGAAGCCCTCCAAACTAAGCCCCTCCCCCCTCCCATGAGCACCCACCCAGGCCTTCTCAAGAAGGCAGAGGAGCAGCAGAGGCAGCTGGAACTGTCTGAGAAGAAAAGGAGATCATTCAAGTTCAAGAAACGCGACTCCAAGGAGAGGCTGCGAGAGATGGAGAAAGCTTTAGAGGAGCCCGAGGACCCTCCAGTAATGCCAGTTCGTCGGATGTCAGGAGCCACTCCAATCTCCCCTATGGTAGGTGACACCCACGAAAACGAGCTGAAATCCAAGTTTAAGGACATCACTAAGCAACAGTGGAACACCAGCATCTTTGAAATCCCTCCCCCCCTACCACCACGTACCACACACACTACCACCACCTTCGCACCTGTTATCAGATCTCCCGAACCAACTGTCACCACCTTTCAAGTTGGGTTACCAGTGGCAGCCACCAATGGAGTTGCAAGCCCTGCCCCAGCAGTAGCCACTTCAAGCACTGCTCAAACAGGCGCAGTGCAAGCCAGGGATGTCACCACTCATACAAGTACCACCCCTCAAACTAACACCACACAAGCAGTAACCACCTTCACTGCTGCAAGTCAGCCTAGCCTCCCCACCCACATTGATACCACAGCTGCCACTCAAACAGACGTTGCTCCATCTGCTAGTGTGACACAGACCATGATGATCCAACCCCAGACAATGGCAACACAAGCCTCTGCAAATATGGATTCACCAGTACAGACCAACCTGAAGCAACCCCAGACTCAGCAGCTGGCAACAACAGTGGCAGAACACCCATCACAGAAAACCATTTCTGCCCCTCAGCGCCCTCAGAGTCGCAATCTAGAGGATATTGTCCCTGGTGTGCAGTTGTCTGTACTCCAGGCCTCCTCCTCCTCTCGGGGAAAGTCAGGTGCACAGCGCTCCCCAGCTCTGAGGAAGCAAGTGTCTGAACCTGTTCCCATGGTAACACCGGTACAACAACGGACCATTTCAGAGGAACCCATCACTATGGGACCCATGAACTTCAAACGAATTAGCAGCCGAAGGAAACGCAAGATCAAGAAGAAGAAAGTTTGAAACAGGTAATGGAAACGTGTGACAGATACTCTGCAACCCGATCACTTCTATATATAGTCGTTGTGTACACACCATTGTGTTTGATTAATTAATGCATTGAGTACCACACCTCCAAACAGTTAAATTATTCACAACCTTTTTGTTTTGATTGGTGCATTGGTTGTTGTGGTTACATGACTTATGTCTCACCTGACAACTGCTGTCCATTAAATTGTTGTATTCATATACTGTTCTGATATTAGTGCAATTATATAAAGCTAGTACACACATCACCAATTTTTATTTTTATATTATAATGTCTTTGAACTTTGAACTTAAAAAAATGGTAAATAGATTATTTGCATGCATGAGAGTGACACACTGGTCAAACTTGTCACTAAGCAACAAACGAAGGAGGCGTGGCAGCTAACTGGGTATTATTCCAGACAACACACGGAGGATGAAATCATCACAGAAAGTCGGAGTATATGGAATGCAGTCAATATAGCTGCACTGTGGACAGAAGTCTGGGTTAGGGAGGTTGTAAAACACCAGTAAGCCAACTATGAACATGAGGAGGAGGACCGGAATGGCGATGAGGACAAGACAGAACTTCTTTGCACGGTCCCATTTGCCAATGGTGATGTAAGGGACAAAGATGAAGGCTGCGGGAAGGCCGAAAAGAAACCCTCCAATCTGGGAGAAGTTGTCAATGTAGGGGAGCGTGCCTAGTACTGTGTGTGAAGGAGAGTGTGGGGGAGGATCACGAGGGGTAAGCTCTCATGTAGCTAGCTGCTACATAGTGTACAAGATGTTTGCAAACTGTTACATGTATGTTTATGCTCGGTAAAAACATGGCACACAGAGGAGCATATAGACAGAAGGTAGACAGACACAAATTAGGAGAAGCATGTGCACTGTCTCAGTTCCAGACCTGCTGTGTACAAACATACTGGTCTTGGAATGAGACAGTGCCAGAATAGGACAAGTGCAGTGTGTACTTACCCAGTAGTAGTACAACCAGTACCACAACCTTCACGAGTTCTACACACGGTCTCTTGACCCACTTCCACCCCTGCAGCACCTCCACGAGTAGAACAGCCAGCAAGCCAAACAAAGCCCCTGAACTGCCAACCTGTAAAACAAACAAGTTTTATAAACACCTAGCTAGCTATCTAGCTGCTGAAAATACATATCCAAGCCACTTAGCCTCGCTTCCAGTTCTCTGCCAGTGTTTGTCGCTTGCAGTACAAAATTTGGGCAGAATTTCATACTGCAGGTGACAAATTAATGCTGTTGAGGCCTGGAATGAGGCTACTACCTGCCAGCTATGAAACTCATGGAGTATACATAGTGTTAGGTGTTAGCCTCATTCCCAGTCCTATGTCTGGCCTGGGAATGAGACTTACCGAGAGTCTAGTAGGGTTGAATATTCCACTCAGGAGGAACCCCCCAATTCCAGAGAGGAGATAGAGGCAGAAGACCCTCAGCCACCTGCAGGGGACCAAGGTGAAGATGCTAGTCTTGTATCCAGGCCATGTAGAGGAGGAAAAATGGCCAGGATATGAGGCTACAATGCTTGGCTATGGTGTTAGGTTCACGCACCCAATTCTCCTTTCAATGGTCCAGCTGTTGTACAGCTTGATTAATCCAATGATAAGGAGGTGGACAACCCCCTCATAGAGGAAGATGGCTGAGAGAAACCGTATACCCTGGCTGGGCAGCTGGCCAATGGTGCGATGGATCCAAGTGAACTCACAAATGTCATTGAAACAGTCCGTACCCACCTCACTGCACAGGACCTGCAAGACATCAGTACGTCTCTTGTAACTGCTGCTTAGGATAACCTTCCGTCTTTCTCCTCCACACACATGCACACATGCGCATGCGTGCACGCACACACACACACACACACACGCACGCACGCACGCACGCACGCACGCACGCACACACACACACACACACACACACACACACACACACACACACACACACACACACACACACACACACACACACACACACACACACACACACACACACACACACACACACACACACACACACACACACACACACACACACACACACACACACACACACTTTATCAGGATGCCAGTATCCATCTTGGAAGGTGCAGTTTTCCTCAGTAGTGACCACACACTCCCCCAGCAGACCGACACAGCAGGGATGAAGGGTCAACCCTCCCTCACACTCCTTTGTCACATTCAACTCTGCCAGACACACACTAGCTCCTCCCAACACTGTCCCATCAATCTGAGTACACCTATGGATGAAGGGGTGAGGGAGGGAGGGAGGGGGTGAGGGAGGGAGTGGAGAGGTGAGGGAGGGAGAGGTGAGGGAGGGGGCTATATGGAGTATTACTGATGCAAATAGTGACTGTTGCAAAAGGGAAACACATACAAGGTGGTGTATGGTCAGTCCACATTTGTAGTGTAGTAGAATACAATGGACGATAAGTCATGTGTGTTTTCAGTCCCCCATAGTTTACAGTGCAGTGTGTACAACTGTCAATGTTGAAAGTGCCAAATCAGCTAGTAGCTACATAGGATCTACGCACTGTTGTTGAGACAGCATTCCACACTGCTTCAGCTTGCTTGACAGGCAGCATCTCAGACTGTTCTCCTCAAGACGATGCCTTGCTGCCTCGATCAGAAATGCAATGTTATCCCGCATACACTGCAGAAAGAGAGAGAGAAATGATGATAAGCTAGCCAAAGATATTTTAATTTTAGCTTGACTTACAGGTGCATATAAAGCACCAGTGTGGATTAATGCTCCTTTTGTAGGTCCAATAAAGAAGTTTGGAACGATCTCTCTTCTTTCAAATTCTGACTGGTTATCAAATCCTACGATTTCTTTGGTTTCTTGCTGTGGAGTGAAAGCAATGGGAGCCAGCCCACTGGTGACGCACACGGCAATCAGCAGTCCCACTTCGATCAATGCCACAAGGATGGTCACAACTGGCCAGAAAGTTGGCAGACTCTTTAGCACTTCTTCTCTGCTTGGCTTTTTCTGCCGCCGCAACGTAGCTGTCAGGGTGTCCCTCACCCTGCGCAACCGTGTCTGTCTTTGACCCTGGCCCTGTCCCTCCTGAGGCTGCGCTCTTGTCCCCCTAGTCTGACCCATCTCCACTTCTCCCTCTTGCTCTGGCGGGATGATGGAGTAGCTCATTACTCGCTGGTTGTGCCGCAGCGTCCCTGCACGGTGCCACCCTTCTAGCTCGTCATCGTACGGTACGCCGAACAATCGACCAACGCTGGCGCCTGCAAAAGTAAAAAAAAAAAAAAAAAAAGCACAAAATTTACACCAACACTGCACTATATGTTATGTCTGCAAATGCGATGATCTTCTCATACCAACAAACACCAAGGAATCGTTGAAATTTCTCGTTCTGCTTCGCGGTCTCGGTCCGTCCTGCGTTTGGTCCTCCCGCGTGATGGTGTCATAGCCTGGAGGTTCCTGTGATGTTAACTGAGGGGGAGCCGACGGCTGGATGTCAGAGTAGGCATGATAGTCCATGGTCGCAAGCCTTGCAACAAGCATTCAACAAGTAAACATGCACAGAAGACGAGCTCCGCCCACGGTCACATGACTGGCGGAGAAGTTGGTCATGTGATTGTAACCATAGCAACTAAAGGGGCTAGTAAACTGATATGGAGGCCCTTCAAAGTGAGCTGGATCGGGTCAAAGTGGAGGTTCCAAGTGCGCAGGATGGGGACAAGTAAGTTTACTAGTACATCTCTGAAATAATCCGTGCACTCACACCCACTACTGATGATGCATGTGGATGTATGCACACACATAGTGCTCCAGCACCAGTGGAGTCATATCGAAGCAATAACAAGACGGAGCAGCTGATTCTGAGCTATGCAGAGAACTTCCAGCGGCAGTTCAGGAAGCTGTACGGTGATCGGAAGTCTCTCTTCCTTAAGCCAGTGAATGAGTATGGAGTGGAGGTGGGTACCCTTGTGCATCACTCATCCTATTGTGCCTACACTCATGCGCCGATCATGACTGCCTCCTAGCCTCATTCAACACCACCTTCTATTGCTTGCAGACATAGGAAGCTGGGAGGGTACAGCAAGCGATGGGTGGGGCCTAGTGTGGCACTCATAATCTCCTGTCTTTACAGAGTCGAGCAAATTGAACACAGTCCACATCAATCCTAGCCTCATTCCCAGGCCATTCCTACCTCCAGTTTTTTATCACTTCCATTAAGTTGTGTCTACCCTTGATGTCACACATGTGATAAAATGTACGTATTTTAACATACTGCAAGTGATCAAAACTGGAGCCCGGGAATGAGGCTAAGAGTTTCCCACTGCATTGTGACATCATGGTGTATTACATCATGTGACACATACCCCCTCGCTGCTTGTTCATTTCTCTTCCAGAAGTTCATCTGTTCCACAGTGAGACCCACTTACCTCTCCTACAAGGAACTCTACAACTTTGACAGCTGTGCAGCATTTGTGGCAGACTACCTTAGTTACAAACCTCTGGAGGTCCCAAATGAGCTGGTATGTGCACCACTCTAGCCTTGTTTCCAGGCTGCGTGGGTGGAGGAATGTACGTCCTGAGAGCGAGGCTAATAGTCCTCATGATGACTATCATAGTAGAATTACCCTCGTCCCCAGACCTCATCCGGGGTGTATATTGCTTCCAGTATGACATGCGGGAAAAGGGGCACCAAGATCATGCTGTATCGGAAAGTCAAAGTCGGAGAAGTTTGCAGAGTACCTCTTCCTTCCCCGTGCGCGATACTGAAAGCGATCCGCGCTGGGGTTGGTTTTGGGTCTGGGACCGAGACTAAATGAGAATATACTCGTGGGCAGCCTCACTCCTGGATCTTCTCACCATCCAGTTTTGATTATGCGAAATTCGAGTGGGAAGGCCTGGGATGGATGGTGACAGATCACTTGTGGGTTTGTGGGTGGTACAGTTTAAAAGGTCTGTATGCATTTGCGATCTTTCCCCCTCTCCTCTCCAGCCTGAGACCCTGGTCTCACCAACCCTGGTGCTGAAGCGCCAGACAGGCAACTGTTTTGACCATTCCATCCTCCTCTGTTCCTTGCTGATCGGGGTGGGCTACGATGCTTACTGTATGTGCGGGTACGCCACACAGGATATTGCTCTGCTCAACCAGATCAGAAAGACCTGCCCTGAGTTGGAAGAGAAGGAGGAGGTGAGAGGAGATAGCAGCATTTGAGACACCTTCAGTGTGATGTAGCTGCATACACCCACACATCCACACCCACACATCCACACCCACACACCCACACACCCACACACCCACACACCCACACATCCACACACCCACACATCCACACCCACACCCACACCCTCACACACACATGCACAGACCAAAGTGGAGGAGGTGGGGCAGAAGCAAGAGAAGTATGTAGCGCGTCCGCCTCGTGACCTGACCAGCCAGTTTGAGAAACGTATGAAGGACAAAGAACAGGCCCAGATTGAGGCAGAGGGGAGGAAGAGGAGGGAGGAGGAGGAGGCCAGGATTGCTGTGAGTTGGGGGGGGGGGAAGGAGACGGTGAAAATGTGCAGGATATGTAGTAGCTTCGTTCCCAAGCAATAGAAAACTGCTGAGGTACAAAGGCCACCATTTCTCTTACATTAGGAGGCAGAGGCCCCTCCCCCTGACCTCCACCACGGCCTGCGTATCCACAGCTGGGTGCTGGTGTTGTCAGGCCAGCGTGAGGTGGCACAGAGCTTCTTCCTGGAGCCGACAACAGGGGAGAGCCACCCACTGGACTGGGAAGGCTACCTTGGAGTGGAGAGCCTCTGGAACCATCGTAACTTCTGGGTCAACATGCAAGACTGCTCCCAGGGAGTCAAGGTAGAGTCCTTCCGACTTTCTCTCCCAATTTTCACAACTCAGTCTTTCCGTCTATTGAATGTGTTCTTCTTCCAATTTTGATCTATCATCAGTTATATACTGTGCATCTACGAGGCTTCCATCTTTCCCCCTACTCCCTCCTCCCCCCCCCCACTCTCTCCCCTTGCTGCTCCAGACAATGCAGTATGACCTTGGTGACGCCACAAAGTGGGAGTTCTTCTTTCCCAATGTGGAGAAACCACTGTTAGTGGTCCCTGGAGAAGAGATGGAGGGAGGGGAGGAGGGGGAGGAGGAAAAGGTGAGTGAGGAAAAATACAGTAACTGGTGGGCAGCACACACACTCACACACACACACACTCACACACACACACACACACTCCCACACAACAAGGAAGAGGAAGAGGAGTTGAAACACGACTTTGATCTCCCTCCCTCGTGGGTCCTCCCCCTTGACATTTCACCAACAGGTACTAACTCACACACACCTTACAGTTCGTATCTGCTCACTGCCTCTCTCTCTCTCTCTCTCTCTCCGATGCAGACTTTGAAAGTCGGTTTCCAAGGGGCAGCAAGATCATGCTGTATCGGAAAGCCAAATCGGAGAAGTTTGCAGAGTACCTCAACCAAGATGGACTGGTGTCAAGGCTCACTAGCTATAACGATACAGCAAGTCAGTGCGACCATGGAGTGTGGCTCTGTGGGGGGGTCAGGAGAGAGCCGTCTTACACAGGGTCTGGGCACAAGGCTTTGTAGATGCTTGTAACAGTGAAGGAATTAGAGCTGGTTCAAGGTTAATGACTGAACTGTTATACGATGTGTTGTGTTGCTGTGTGTTGATAGGGACGGAAAAGGTGCAGGTGAGGAGCTACTTTGCTCACCGTGAGGACTGGCTCCAGAGCAGAGTGGAAAACTGCCGCAATGGACAGATCCAGGAGTGTTTCGGCCCTGGACAACCAAGAGGACTCAAAGGTGAGAGATGGGCAGCTGCTGGTACATACGTAGCTGCAAAGATGGTGAAGAGCTGTCTTTTTCTTCATTTCTGCACAGAGCATGTCCACCATGAGTCAAAAGCCCTGCGATCCGCAAATAGGACCATGCTGTTTTACTCATAGTGAGTTTGGCAGGCAATCTGTAACCAAGTGCCACATATGTGTACTGGTATTACATGGCTGTGGTGCTCATACTATGTAGTGCGAGAGTGGATGGGCTGGCAAAGAGAGAGCTGACAGCCACTGAGATGACGGAACACTTTGAGAACAGACCAGACTTCCTCTACGTCAGACGTGTCACCTACGAAAAGCCCACCAAAAGGTTTGAGCCTGCAGAGAGGAACAAAGAGAAGACTATACTGGTGAGAAACTGGTGCACACTAACTATGGTTGTTGTAAGGGCCTGCACTGTAAGGGGCGTATACTGTATGTACATTTGTACATATAAGGGCCTACACTACCTACACTATTAGGAGCATATGCCGAAGGTGTAGGAGGTTACGTTGAAAGGGGTTTATGCTGAAGGTGAAGTTATTCTGTTCTATTGCAGAAAATTGTGGAGAAATTTCATCACAACCCAGCTGTACCCCCAAACAGTGATATTGCAGAGCAGACGTTTCTCCTACAAGAAAACCGCATTCAACTTGTCTACCACCTGGAGAAGGGGCGCATTACACCCTCAACTCAGGAATTCACCACACCTCCCCTGAGGGGAGAGCAGGCACAAGCTCTTACCTTTCATCCTGAGATGATGTCTGGCTACCAGGTAGACCCTTACGCCAAGGAACCCAAGCAACGGCATCTCTTTGAGCTATTGGAGAAGATGGTGGCCACCCAGGAGGGGAGCATTGCACAGATCAGGGCCGCAGAGCAGGAGGTGAGGGAGGGGGGCAGTTTGTCCCAAGTGGTAGTTTGTTATTGTATTGTCTGATCTTCAGACTCAGGGAATTCTGGATGGCCGTCTTCGTGAGGAGATCAACATAAGCCTCTCCATCTCTGTCTATGATGTGGCCAGGAACGAGACAGCACGCCAACACAGACAAGAACTGGTCAGCGTGAGATACTGTCACATGCTTAGTGTTGTTGAGGTGCCACTTCAAACCTTGTGTCGGTGAAATATTTCCAGGAAAAGAAGCAGGCAGAGGAGGAGCGGATCCGCAAGGAGAGGGAAATGGACTACTTGGCACCCTTCTTGGCTCGCATCGGAGATCCTCCGGAGTTGACACGAGAGATGATGGAGGAGGTGGCTGAGGTAAGGTGCCACTCACTGTACTCAAGTGGCAGCTTCTATAGCCATGTTTGTGTTAACTACCATGCCCCCCCCCCCCCCCCCCCCCCCCCCCCACACACACACAGGACTGTCTGAAGGACCTCAGCAAGCGTCTGGTGGATGTAGCAAACCTGATCCAGGAGCGTTTTGAGCAGGAGACGGAGGAGCTACAGCAGAAACAGAGCTGGTACAAGTCCAAGCAGGGCTCCCTGACAAGAGAGGAGGAGGCAGAGTACGTCACCTACTGCAATGAAGCCATGTTCAGGATACACATCCTGGAACAAAGACTCAACAGGTGAGGAGGAGGCTTTGCATAGCCGCTCCATCGATGGACTTCTTCTTATTGGTCTCCATCCTTCTTCCAGACACAAGACAACAGCCCCACAGAAGTACATCACTCTGGAAAGAAGACTCCAAAGTGATCCTAGACTGGCTGCTCTTTATACTTAGCTAGAATCAGCAATTATTAATGCACTTTATGAACACCTGTATTTTACAACTGGTTTGACCAGTTTGTTGTAACAAAGAAGCTGGTTTTCAGGTGCCTGGGTACTGTCCAGGAAACTCCAAAGCAACACCTGCACACAATATAGGGTGTGAACATCAGGGTAACATGTACTGTATAATACACAAGCCTGTACCTTCAGTCCAAGATCGCACTGTCAGTGAAATTGAAGTTGGATCTCCATGTGCTTGTAGCTGTCTGTTGCTTAACTCCGCTGTAAGAGAAAAATCATTCATGGCATCTTGGATCACTACTTCTTTTTGTTTTGGGGAAGGAGATTGGGTGCGATGATAAACAATTTTTGGTTACCTGTAGCCACCCAGTCCAGTAGGAGTCCTTTTTCTTCGATGGTCACAACAAACCCTTTACTGTCACACACGGGACTCTTGGCTATCGTCAACTGTAGGAAATAACCGTGTACCTTATTACCACCATCACACCCCCACACCCCCACACCCTCACACCCTCACATACCTACCAGTCTCCTTCCTCCATGCATATACTGCAGAAGCAACCTGGTATTGACACAGTGGGACCAGCTGTTGCCAAGTGCTGCAGTCACCACACTCCGATCCCCTTGCAAGTCCTCATCCATCTCATCTGACCAATCAGATTGCCTCCCCAAGTCATGTGACACATGGGTAGTGATTTGATTGGTCACTACTACCTGTTTTAACACAGCATCAATACATACTTAGTGGTAAGTGGTTAGTACTCAAGGTTATGAATGTAGCCATGTTGAGAGAGGCTTGGTGCATAGTGCAGCTGCTGCTCACTCACTTACTGGGATCTCAAAAGCATCCGCTAGATATCTGGAGGAAAGATGGATGAGCAGTTCAGTTCAGAATGAGTTTAGATCTCATAATAAAAGCCACTCATAAACCACTCAACATTTACTTGGACCAAATTTCATGTGTTCACTCATACTGGCAATGTCCACTATCGACTCACTTCAGTCTTGAAGCCTGCTTGGTCAACAGAGCAGCTCTCTCCACTACTCCTTTGCTGGAGCGCGTGTCAAACTCTTTGCGTACAAGAGATGCAATGGAGTCCACCACTACCAACCCTACACCATGGCTGACAATCACCTCATCCAGCGTCTCCAACCTCTTGGTAAAGCTGTCACAGGTTGTCTCTGAGAAGACATGCACACTGCTAGCCAACTGCACTAGGTTCTCCACCGAGGAAAAGTGTTCTACGTAGCGAGCTTTGGCCATCTCAACCAACCTGCATGAAGATTTTGCTTTTGTTAGCTACCCTCACTAAGTCCAGAAGTGATCTCCATTGAGTAGAACAGTTTTCTCTCCTAGCCTCACCTTTCCGCAGTGAAGGCTGCCTCAGTGTCAATGTAGATCACCTGTCGTCCCAGGCCCCCAAGGGAAGGTGGGAGGGCAGCCACTATGCTGAGCATCAGAGAGAACTGAGTCTTTCCACACCCAGGGGGACCTGCAATCTGGAAAGGACTGTGAGCCAGTAACTCAACTGTACAGTTGCTGCAATGCAGCATGCAGTCACAGGCAGGCACCCCCATTCATAACCTAGCCTAGTCTCGCAAAGCCAGACATACTCCTCGCATGAGAGTCTACCTCTGTTACAGTGGACGAGGGTAGTCCGCCATGCAGTGTACTGTCCAGCTTGTGAAGTGAAGTAGCCAAGAAACCTGCCCCCTTCTCCCTCCGATCTTTGTACATGGACAGAACCTTGGAGGCAAGATGATGCCACAGTCACTGCTGATTGACCACAGATCCAACTTTATCATACCCTTCTTGGTCTTGGTGAGATGTCCTTGCAGACTTCAACCGTGAGAGACTGCAGCTGGGGGTAACTGAAGTCCAGCAAGCTCATGAGCTCCAGACAGTTCCGCATCAGGAAATCCTGCAGCCGCCAAGACCAGGAGGGTATCAACTAGCGCACATCATACACACATGCAGGACTGGATATCAACATACAGGCTGCTGCAGGGCCATAGACAAGTTTTTTAGTTTGGGGGTGCTAACTTTCACTACACATCATAAGCAGTTGTGTGCTGTGGCTATGTGCTATATCCTTTAAATACAAATGCCAAAAATTTGGGAGTGCTGAAGCACCCCCAAGGCCAAGCACCCACTTGTCTACGGCCTTGTGCTGGAGGACTCCTGGCCGTCATCCACACACACAGACTAGTAGCTATAGGGTACCTTGCAGGTGAGCATGCCATGTCGCCTCAGCGTGGTGGCGACCTCTGCTGATATGGAGGGAACCCGAGCAAGCTTCTTCGAGGACATGCTTCACTACGTATACATCATACACTGATGCAGACTCGTGCAGTACTAATTAACGTGCCAATATTCGTACACATTGCATATAACATCCACAATGAAGGAGATATTAAAGTTTATGTCAAGTCTTCATTGTTTCGGAACTTGCTCAGAAGGCTTGTTGGCTTCACAGTAGAACCTGTGCAAGAAAGAGATGATGACGCGTGTACCACTGTTGAATGGGAGGGCACAATTAATGGCTCCCAGACCTTTTCTAAACTCCTCAAGGGAGGACACTCCACTGTCTGCTCTCGTTTGTGGCATCTCTTGTCCACTGAGGGGAAGCACCTGCTGCTTGGGTTGCTCCCAGTGAATGGACTGGGAAGAGACAAAAAAGAAAGAAAAAATTTGAATGGGCAATGAAAGCTTAGACATAAGAAAAGTGGATTACATTGGGGGTGGGGCTAGTGGATTACATTGGGGATGGGGCTAGTGGATTACATTGGGGGTGGGGCTAGTGGATTACATTGGGGGTGGGGCTAGTGGATTACATTTGGGGGGTGGGGCTACTACAAACACATTCGCATCAGGCCTGAGGCGCTCCAGGCCTGTGGGGAGTCTTTGTGCGTGCAATGTACTCACAGAGTGGAATGCAGGCTGCTTCATCCAATGTTTGAAGGTGATGCCAAGTGAAGCGAAGCCTCCACTTCTCCACTTGTCGTAGAGAGCTCTCTTCTGCTTGTCCACCAGAACATCTCTTGCCTGCTCTAGCTTTTTAAAAGCCTCTTCAGCTGAAGAGAGACAGAACTTTAGAGATGAAACTTTAGTCTGATGTTTGGTATCATGGCCAGCAGCATACCTATGGCTTTCTCTTCAGCATTGGCACACTTGTCAGGGTGGTGTCTTCTGGCCCACTCCCTAAATTCTGCTGTAATCTGTTCTGTCTACATTGGGATACCGAAATGGTATAGCACCCACGTTTGATTCTGTGATGCTCTTTGTCATGCACTTGCTTATGCAATAACAGCAAATGGTATCTGCCTTCACTTGTTAGTCCCTCATCTTGCACAGTATTGCTTCTTTGCTGGTTCTTGCTTTTAACATAACCGTACTTCAGCATAACTAGGTGGGTGTTAGCCTCGTTCCCAGGCTCTCCCCACACGCGTACGACAGAAAGCTGGGCAGGGCCTGGGAACGAGTCTAGGTGGGTGTACTTTCGATAGAAAAGCACCCTTTGGAGCAACTTCATTAAAAAAAGGGTGGGCTTATTTTCAAGGGTGGGTGTGTCACAAAGTAAACACCCAAAGTTGGTGGTCCCAGGATAGTCTACTTTGGAGTAAATGGTCCCAATCTGAAGTAAATTATCTCCCTTCTTGCAATCACTGTCCTGTTAGTGTGGATCCTACCTGGCTTTTGTCCAAACCAATGTTCCAACAAGTGAAGAAAAAAATACATTTGTATGCAAATTGTGTCAGCTGTTGTGTCATTCATGCCTCAATTTTCCCACAACCATCTAGCTTCGATGATTGGACCACACAAGAGTTGGACATTTAGCATTGAAGTTGTACAGTCATCACTTTAAACTTATTCACATGGATGGTGAGCCTGAGGGAAGCTTAAACTCTAGTTTGAGGGTTGATGGGGGACCATTTACTTCAAGGGGGGATTCGTTACTGGAGTAAGTGATCCCTGGGGTAACAGTTACGGAGTACATTGCCCGGGGGACCAATTCGTAATTGCTCCGGAGTAAATGCATGAAATGGGACGGGGGACCACCTACTTCAGGGGCCCATTTACTTCGTGACAGGCCTATTTTCGGGAGATTACGGTACGTAGATACGTTTATAACAACAAAACTTGCCGTTGAAGTTTCGCTGCAGCCTAGCAGCTTGTAATAATCTTCTTCGTCTGTCGACATCTCATACTCATTCCCATATTTGGATCCCGTATTAGTGCGGGGTTTGCAGCGAACATAGCCACACTGTAGCCTCGTTCCCAGGCCTACCCCGTTTTTTGTTCTTCGGTTTGCGTTCAATATAATACACGGAGGCGGAAGAGCGCGAAAAACTTTCACTTTCGCGCTCTTCCGCCTCCGTGTATTATATTGAACGCAAACCGAAGAACAAAAAACGGGGTAGGCCTGGGAACGAGGCTAGCCACACTGCAAATTGCACGAATTAAACTGTAACTGAAAGCGGGGAAACCAGGCGGTTATGAGGGGGTTTATGTGGTGAGTGGATTTCCCGCCAAGTAGATAATATGGGGGGGTGTGCGGCTATAAATTTTGTTCGTCCTCATTAGGCTACGTGCTTCCGCCCGCCTTCATATCCCCGCCTTAGGCCCTGGTGAAAAAGGGGGTGAAACCCCAAAACAGTCAAAAACATCTTATCAGTCGTTGTAATCTGGGGCGGTCATGAGTTTGGCTGCGGGCGACAGCATCTTTCCCCAGCGCATCATGTTCCAGGCGCAGAAGCTCAAGGATGCCAGGGAAGCCGTTCGGGATAAGGTACGGAGCGGCAGGACGTTTGTCCGCCCCGCTGAAAGTGCGTCGAGAGTACTGTAGATATGTAGATAGAGTAACTGCAAACGCATGAGGTGAAAGGATGAAAGTTATCCCTCCACCTCAACGCTTGCGCTGCATTTGACTAAGTAATGCAATTCATAACTGAAATCATATGTGTTTCGAGTCGACTGCAGCCAATGAATATTGTTCTCTGTATTTTGCAAATGAGCCTCCCACAATAAATTCTCTATAGTGTGGTCTCCTAGGTCTAAATTTGGACTGGCTGAATTTTGCAGGGAACATGAAAATCTTGTCTGACTGACTTACTGGCTATTAACAAAGCTAGTATTGCTTCTTCGGAAACAATTAACAATTTAGTGTTTATGAGTGATCATAACTGTTAACTCCCCCACCCCCCCCCCCCCCCCCCCACCACCACCACCACCATTCCAGTTGGATGAGTATCGTGAACAATATGAACAGATGGAGGTCAGAGCAGTTGCTGCTGAAATGGAGGTCAGTTATCATACTCCAATATGCTACAGATCTCTTCGACCTCTCACAGTAGTCTCGCGGAGCCAGACTCTCACACGAGAGGGATCCAAAGAGTATTCATGGTCAGTGTGATTAAGCTAGTATGGGTCTTTGCAGGTACTGTTGATTTCAGCTCTCTTTGAACACTGAAGCTGTATGCAGTAAGCATTTCACTGACTTCATAAGTGGATCAGACAGGGTTTGTGGCTGATGAATCTTGTAGTTAATTCAATCAAGTTATGCCCACTTGAGGTGAACTGTGAATGCTGAACTGGACCTGTGTTCAGAGAGAGTTGAAATCAACCAAAGGTTTCATGTCGGTGAGGGACTGGCTGCAGGGAAGCAAGTCACTCATGCGTGCCTAATTGAATAACAAGTTGCTGTATTTTTGATGTAGCTCTTGTCATTAGAGGGAGTGAGTTGCTGCTTCCCTCACCCTATGTACCTGCAAGGACCTGTAGCACTGCTCAGCCATTGCAGTGTTTGTGGAGTACGAACACCCCACGTTTGCAGACGCCTGATTAAAACACACAAACTCAATTGTATTTACATAGTTTGCCTGTTGCCTAGCTACAAGTTAGCATTAGTACACATATGGTTAGCATTAGTGTAGCATGAGTTCACACATGTCAACTAACTCACATTTTTGAGATGTGAATGTATGTTGAACCGGTAGACCCCTGAATGAAGGATACCCGGCTAGCCAGAGCAATTTTACATTTCCCTCTGAATAGGACGTATACAGTTTACGTATTTGGAGGTCCACTATACATTGTGGAAAACGAAAAAGTTCAACCAATGAAAGCAAAGGAAGGGCCGGGGAGCAGTAGTCGACCTATCAGTTTGCAGAACAATGTTAACCCATTGCCATGGTGACAAATAATTACATGAGTCTTTTTTTGTTGTCACATGGTTCATCAAGAGCTTATGAGCACCTGTGCTGCAGTTTACAAGCTCCCAGATTTAGTGAACTTCAAAGGAAAGTTGCAGCTACTGTGTTCTCTTTGTGTTTAGGCAATAGCAGAGGATTATAATAGCAGAAGATTATAATTGCGATAGCAGAGGCTGATTAATTGCAATGGTGGAGGTTGTTTTCACCTTCCTCTGATGCTGCAGGTTTCTGGTAGCTGTGATGTGCAGCTGCATGATGCAACCTTGCACCAACAAGATGTTTTGATGTGCATTGACCACCTATTGCCTCGTAGCAGTTATCTATAGTTGTTTTGATGTCAATAATTCTCAGAAGCCTAAACCCAAGGGTATTCCTTCCGGTTTGGTTGCTGGAAGTACTACATCTGGGTTGTGTATAAATGTGAATGGCTCATTAAATTCCTAACAAGGCAAAAATGTTACTTGGCAACTATGTGGGTTCTGACCTAGAAATGTGTTTGTTAAAAGGTTTACACTTCACTGTGTGTGTGTGTGTGTGTGTGTGTGTGTGTGTGTGTTGTGTGTGTGTGTGTGTGTGTGTTGTGTGTGTGTGTGTGTGTGTGTGTGTGTGTGTGTGTGTGTGTGTGTGTGTGTGTGCTAGCGGCGGGCTTGACTAACATACGTACTTCAAATATTATTGTTTGCACATAGCAATTGTACTTTCTGAACCCAACGTACGCACAACTATCACACGATTACACCTCAGCCATTGCACGTAATAATTTAAATTTAACTATGTTGGTCTCGTTACCTAGACGACCAGTCTAAATCTGAGTGTGGGTGAGCTGGTGCAGCAAAACTCTCAGTACAAGGAGACCATCAGAGCACTCACTGACCAGCTCAATGCACAGGTACAGTAATCCACAGTAATCCACAGTAATCCACAGTAATCCACAGTAATCCACAGTAATCCACAGTAATCCGCAGTAATCCACAGTAATCCACAGTAATCCACAGTAATCCACAGTAATCCACAGTAATCCGCAGTAATCCACAGTAATCCACAGTAATCCACAGTAATCTACAGTAATCCACAGTAATCCACAGTAATCCACAGTAATCCACAGTAAAGTAGAGACCAAGGTGTCTTCATAGAGGTCATTTTCTGAAATGATTATTAGTGCACAATCTTTTATTTTGCAGAAACGAATTTCAGAGGACAGCGAGAAAAACCTGGAGCATTTCCAGCGCAAGTTGGGTCGGATCAGTACGCTCTTGACAAAGGAAGTCAATAAGGTAGGCGCTGTGACCCTCCTCTGCAATGTTTATCTCCCAACACCAAAACAATCCAACTTGGCGTGTAGGAGCATTGTACTAAACCAAAACTTCCTCCCTTTGTGTAAAAGAGAGCCTAACTTGCCACACTGGGCTGGTAGGGCCAAGGACTGTATAAGATATATATTGGCCTACTAAGGCCATGTGCACGGGTCCTAAGGTGCTAGTCTGGCTCACAGGATAATCCACAAACCATAACATGACACTTGTCTGCCAGCAAGTTACCAGATTTGGAACAATTTAGTACTGTAAAAGGATTAAGACTGCTATAAAACCATGACCCCCCCTCCCTCCCCTCCCTCTTCTCTCCCTCTCTCACTTTCTTCCCTACCATATCTCCTCCCCTCCTCATACTGTCTTTCTGTTCCCTCCCTCCCTCCTCACACCATCTCTCTGTTCCTCCCTCCCTCCTCTTTCTACAATCATCATAGCTGAGGCAAAGTGAGAAGGATTTAAGGCTGGCATTTGACTCTGTCATGCGATGTGTACTGGAGTTTCGCAGTGATGGTGAGTGATGCATGCCAACAGAAAGAGGTGGGGGGGGGGGGGGAGGGGGAAGAAATGGGAGGGAAGTAGGAGGGAAAGAAGAGGAGGAGGGAGGGACAAAAGAACCCAATTCTGTTCCTAAACGTGACTTGTTCTGTGACACATCATGACATGTCATGACCATGCAGTTTTTGGGAAGAGACAGGAACACTAGAGCTAGATTACTATGTTTTTTTTCTTGGAATTCTTACTGAATAAGCTGTACTTACTCCCTCCCTTTGAACAACACATGTTGGTGTGTTGTAGCATGAGGGGGTCCTGGTTTGTGGTGGTTTGGTAACTGAATCAGAAACAAGTTCCTGGAATCTTTCATAAATGAGGAACAGAGACAGGAACTGTTTCTTCATCTAGGTACAGTATAGACAGTTTCCAAGTGTCCTACTTCTGGAGGGTAAATGCACAATCAAGAGGCGGCTGTACAGCGGACCTTTCACCTTGAGAGAACCAGCTTCTTTTACCATTCAGCACTGAAGGCAAGGACTCGATGTAGCACTTCTTGCCTGCACACAGCTGCACTGAACGCAAACCCTGACTTTTGCCCTCCAGAAGTGAAGCCATGCCCCATGAAAACTATCTATTGGAATAATGACAATGTGTTGGGATTAATTGTTTTGACCTTTGACCTTTGACCTTTGTTCAACAGCCATCTCCAAGGAGGACTTTCTGTGTGCCGTAGACCTCATCTTCTCCACCACTGTCCAGCCCAGTGCCACCGAGACGGCTAGATACCCCAGCAGTAGGGTGCGCACCCTGTTTGGAGACGATGAGAGAGAGAGACTGGCATCCCTCTCCCGGGACAAACGCAAGTCCTGTCTTGCACAGCTCATGGCAAAACTCAATGATAAAGAGCTGGGGGCCGTATCCAGTGAAGATTGCCTTAGCGAAGGTGACTGGGGTACCCCTTCCCCTCCTCCCGTCAAGCCACCTCAGATAGAACTGGTGAAGCACAAAGAACCTATCATCATGAGCAACCCTCCCATGCCAACACTCAACTCGCCTTCCAATTCTCTACGCTGCAAGAACGCAGTAGCTGGCAGGGCTTATGGCGTCAATATCTACTCCCTTCCTGCAGACTCGGACTCGAATTCTTCCGACAACTTTGAGCATTTCACACCACCTGCAAGACCACAAAAACGCTACCACTCTGAGCCGCAGTTTCGTTGTCTACCACGCAGGGAAGACCGACGTGTTTCTTCTCCCTTTCCCTACAGGTGTTCAGGGCCAGGCTACATCAGAAAAACTTCTCCAGTCCTCACACGCAAGCCCTCATGGCTGGTGGCAAAACACAGAAAAGAAAAAACGTCTGGAAAGCAGGGAAGATCGAAGTCTGTTGACGAACTGTTAAGCTTCAAGGTGACCCAAAGTATACACATGGACTCGGATGACAATGGCAGTTTGTTGGACAGTGGCTTGTATGCAAGACCGTTTGAGCATTTACAGTCGTGGAGAAAAGTGCTGGCATTGGATGGAAGCATCCTGACTGGAAGTCTTCCTCGCATTGACAAAGCTGTCGAGTTGGAGGAGTCCGATGTGAGTGGAGGTACATACCTTGACCCAAGTGAGATCGTTGCAGCCGTCTCGCGAACAGAGTCGAAGCTTGGGAGAAGGGTCTCACGGAGGCTTCGTAAACGCGTGGACACGGTCCTCCACCCTGCCATCTACCTGTCTCTGGTAGGTGTTGCACCACAGCAGAGGCAGAGGGCAAAGAGCCCCGAAGAAATCCCTGACACAAAGTCCCCTCGAAAACAAGTAACCACCCCTTACATTCGAATGGAGACTGCTATTAGTGAGATGGAGAGAGAGACGGGCAGAGCCTTTGTTTTTCCCGAACAGCACAGTAGCCACTCTGACTGTACGACTGATGGTAGTTCAGCTGATGACCAGATTAACAACACATATGTCAAAATACCACTAGCCAACGGCTTTGATAACATGGCGTATGACTCGCACACACCCCTCCCCCCCGATACAGAAGATCCATATGCCATGATTGATGAGTTAATGACACCCAAAAACAGGAGAAGCGAGTCACAACCCGTTATCCAGGGGATGCCAGCATCGGAGCAGAAACCGAGAAGCAATACAGACCCGGCTATGAAGTTAGAGGATGGATACTGTTCTCTGGAGGACAATCTGGATGGTGTGTGTATCAGTCTCGGTCCAGCTGTGCGTCCTCCCACTCCTCCCCCTCGTAGCAGTCGGAAGATTTCCGGTGAACCTTTCACCATTAACAAGAGACTGCCAGAGAGTATGAGCTTACAGGTCCCCGGGGTACGTGTGTATGTGTGTGTGGGGGGGGGGGGAGGGGGGGAGTGTTTACTCATGTATAGTTATGTCAGTATTTTTCTCTCTCCTTCTCAGATGGGTCCACTGCCATTGTACACCACATTGAGAGAGGTAGGCTCCAATTTAGATCATCTATCGTTCTATGACATCACTGTGGGGTGAGCCTGAGTAAGAAACACATGGCTGGTTTCACAGCTTGTGTAGGAAACGGCAGCCAGTGTGGGTGCATGACCACACATTAAATACAGCTAGTACAAACATGTTTGTCTGCGCATTGTGTTTGTGAGCATGTAGCCTGGCTGGTCTGTGTAACTTCCCTTAGCATAGCCCACGCACAGTTGCCCCTTTTATACGATTGGCTCTCATAGCCATCTATACAAGCTGATGCCCAGCCTGGATGAAAAATACAGCCATATCTACTGTTGACTCCCTCTTCATCTGGTTCACCTCAAATATATACCCACAAACATGTAGCCCACCGACCACAAATATGATATGTTGGTCAACACAAATCACTTTTCTGAATTCCAAGCAATTAATTCCCCAGTTCCGGTTTGCAGTGCTGACATGCATCACTTGGAGCACACAGTTGCGGGCGTTTTGTCCTGTTTTGTCTGTCGATATCATGACTTATGGTGTCATTTCCACACACACACACACACGCACATCCTTTCCACCCTCACAGTCCAGTCAACGTATCCAGCTGATCCCGCTCAGTAACTTTAGTCCGAATACGTCCGCTGATGAACACTGTCTCTCTGACAACGAGCACCAAGAACATCTCTACAGTCTTGGGAAGTTTGTAGCTGTCACCCCTCAATACCAGAGTCAGCTGCCTGCACCCCATGGTAAAAGCCCTGCCCAGAGACGTGGTACGCAGTCAGCCACCATGGCCGACCCAAGATGGACCCCTGTACTGCTGGACAGTGGGGACAGTGTGAGCTCGCCCGAAGTGAAGCGAAAGAAGGGCAGAAGCTACCTACCACAAAAGGGCCAAAGGAGCCATACCTTCAGCACAAACCGTTCCGATGAGCAGGAAAATGTGAGGACAATAGTGATGTTACACTTGTCACCTTGTCTCACACAATATACCATATAAGGAGACAACTAGTTTGGTCATGTGTAGCCCATTCCCATACAACCTGGGAATGAGGCTAGGTCATGTGTGGTCTCATTCCCATACAACCTGGGAATGAGGCTAGGTCATGTGTGGTCTCATTCCCATTGCATGCACATGACCTGGTAAGTTACACAGTTCAAGCTAAAAGCTAGTCAACTAATTAATAAGCCAACAGCCTACAATCACCCCAGAGTTACTAGCCAACCAATAACGTTGTTAGTAATCAGGTAATCAGTCAATACATAGTGTGGGTTGTAACACAGGCATACTGGAGATCAGGTAATCAGTCAATACATAGTGTGGGTTGTAACACAGGCATACTGGAGATCAGGTAATCAGTCAGAACATAGTGTGGGTTGTAACACAGGCATACTGGAGATCAGGTAATCAGTCAGAACATAGTGTGGGTTGTAACACAGGCATACTGGAGATCAGGTAATCAATCAGAACATAGTGTAGGTTGTAACACAGGCATACTGGAGATCAGGTAATCAGTCAATACATAGTGTGGGTTGTAACACAGGCATACTGGAGATTAGGTAATCAGTCAGAACATAGTGTAGGTTGTAACACAGGCATACTGGAGATCAGGTAATCAGTCAATACATAGTGTGGGTTGTAACACAGGCATACTGGAAATCAGGTAATCAATCAGAACATAGTGTAGGTTGTAACACAGGCATACTGGAGATCAGGTAATCAATCAGAACATAGTGTGGGTTGTAACACAGGCATACTGGAGATTAGGTAATCAGTCAATACATAGTGTGGGTTGTAACACAGGCATACTGGAGATTACAAGAGGCTGATTCATGAGGTGAGTTAATGATTCCCCCCATTCTCAGCAGCTGTTATAGTTGCCCAACCAAATGGTAAACATCCACTGTGTATGTTAATAACATCTGGGACCGATACATGATACAAACTGACATGGTTTGCATGTGTACGTCTATTGTTGAAGATTGACCACAGCTATGCAATTTGAACTACACACATCACATGTCCACATACCCACACACACACATCACATGCATGTGTACACACACACACACACACACACACACACAGGCCCCTCCAGAGAAGTCTGGCTACCTGAACAAAATGGACCCCAAACAGAAGCGTTGGAACAGACGATGGTTTGTCCTGAAAGGTTCGGAACTGAAGTACTATCGCAACAAAGACTCATTCTACAGTCTGAAACGTCCGAGAGGGGTGATCAACCTGGACTTGTGGTGCAAGCTCTCTCGCAGAGGGACAATAGCAGAATTTGAGGTACACACACACACACATACACTTGACAAATGGTGGTAGTAAACCTCGTTGCATAATGTAGCTATTTCCACCTCCAGTTGGCCACGCCCAATAAGACATACCATCTGGTTTCCGCTAGCAACAAGGAGTGTGAAGAATGGTTGAGAGGTAAGCCCGTCTCATCCTTCCTGTCATGCGGCTGGTCTCCTCAGAGCTAGAGTGTGACTTTAGTCTTCTTTGATTCCTCAGTTCTGGAGGCTGCCATGCGTTTGCAGTCTGCAGCAGAGAAGATGACGCCAGCCATCAAGCCCAAGTTGCCAACTGTGTCTGGCTGGGCCCGTGTGGTGAGTACTAAGTGAAGCATGTTTGTAAATGTCCCGTGACTCAACGCTGCCCCCTCCCTCCCTCCCTCCCTCCCTCCCTCCCTCCCTCCCTCCCTCCCTCCCTCCCTCCCTCCCTCCCTCCCTCCCTCCCTCCCTCCCTCCCTCCCTCCCCTCCCTCCCTCCCTCCCTCCCTCCCTCCCCTCCCTCCCTCCCTCCCTCCCTCCCCTCCCTCCCTCCCTCCCTCCCTCCCTCCCCTCCCTCCCTCCCTCCCTCCCCTCCCTCCCTCCCTCCCCTCCCTCCCTCCCTCCCTCCCCTCCCTCCCTCCCCTCCCTCCCTCCCTCCCTCCCCTCCCTCCCTCCCTCCCTCGCAGTCTAAGAAGGACTGGTCACAAAAGCTGTGGTGCACTCTAGAGGATGAATCTCTCACCCTCAGCTCAAAACCGGGGGAAATGGTAAAGTATTAATAATCATTACATACTACCAATATAACGCAGCTTCAGAGAAACCACACACACACACACAGCCACTACACAGCATCAGTATGCGTCAGTCGACCATCCGAAAGAGACGTGACAGTCTCCTAATGGACCAGAAGGACTCCCGTTCCAACCTCCACTCCGTGCTCTTCACAATCACCGAGGACAATGGTGCCGAAGTGACTGAGATTTCTCCCGAGAACGATGAGGACGAGGAGTCATGGTACTACCATCTGAGTGCAGCCAGCACGCCCGGGGAACAGGGTCCAGAACTAACAAACACTGAGCGACTGCTTTCACAGATACAGCAGGAGGGAGGGGGAAGAGGTGTGTGTGTAGTGTGTGGTAGGGGAAGAGGTGTGTGTGTGTAGTGTGTGGTGGGGGAAGAGGTGTGTGTGTAGTGTGTGGTAGGGGGGAGGTGTGTGTGTGCAGTGTGTGGTGGGGAGGAGAGGTGTGTGTGTGCAGTGTGTGGTGGGGGGGAGGTGTGTGTGCAGTGTGTGTGGTGGGGAGGAGAGGGATATGGAGAGATTTTAGCTAACTTACACATTGGCATTCCTCAGATCACCCTCAATGGAAACATCCGGCACTCAACTATACCTCCGCCCCTCTCAAGAACGCTCTCACCTCCCTCCCCTCTGCTACTCTCAACGCCAGAGCAAGAAGACTCTTTCATGTACGTACAGCTCACTAATCATGATACAACTGTACAGTATACTAGATTGGTACCCAAAAATACTAACCTAGTATACTAGATTGATAGGGTTGTTGGTCATTCCGCACACTTACTACTCCACCCACACCTTCGCTCCACACTTCCTCTCACACACACCCCCCTCCTCCCTCATTCCACACACACACACACCCCTCCTCCTTCATTTGCTCTTCTCTGTCACAGAGTGTGCAGCTGTTCATGGGGACCGCCATCAAGCCGCTCAGTCTAGACTACCATATCTGCTCTGTGCAGCACATCATAGTGACATGTCTCCAGCACCCACAGCTGCAGGACGAGCTCTACTGCCAGCTGCTGAGACAACTGTCTGGCCACACCTCCCCCACCTCCTCTAACACCCTCCAGGTATGTGGAGTGGGAGGAGGGGAAGGAAGAGGAGAGGGGAGGAGAGGGGAGGAGAGGGGAGGAGGGGAGGAGGGGAAGGAAGGAGGAGTGGGAGGGAAGGAGGGATGGGAGAGGAAGAGAAAAGAAGGGGGCAAGGGGTACAGTAACTTTTTCAATGTTGATTTGACTAGAACATTGCACACACACACACACACACACACACACACACAGGGTTGGTACTTGCTATATCTACTAATCCAAACGTTCCTGCCCCAAAAGACCAAGTTCCTGTGGTACCTAACAACGTTCCTCGAGTGCCACGCCTCCTCTCCACACACAAATGTGGCCAACTATGCTCACGAGTGTACACAGCTAATAGACAAGGGGCCGGAGAACGGTACAAGGGAATGCAGACCCTCGCGGATGGAGCTTCAGGTCTACCTGTCTCACTGCGCCCACTCTCCCCCATCCCTCTGTGCCATGCTGAGGGTACCTGTGTACCTGGTTGATGGAGCCGTACAGGTAGGGAGCAGGTGCTCTGGTCTAATTCCCAGATTCAAGATTGGTCTGGGAATGAGACTCTAACCGCATGCCTGGAACAGTGCGTCTGCCCGTATATAGCTTTATGGTTCAACATACCTATGAGTAAACAACTGGCATATTCCCCTCCCCCCTTCACACACACACACACACACACATGTATACAGGAAGTGGAGTTCACACCCTTGACGACAGTTCAAGAGTTCCTCTCCCAGCTCAACCGGGAGATTGGTATGCCAGACACAGCCACAACTGGGTTCTCTCTTTTCAGCGACTGGCCAGGAGTCGAGGAAGACGGCTGCTACTATCTCTTCCCTCAGAGCAAGCTGTGTGACATCATCTCCATGTGGACAGACTCGCTGGAGGAACTTAACAAAGTTCGACTGCACCGGCAGCAGCGGTCCATTATGCTCTCCTACAGAAACAGGTACCTATACTACAGTATACCACAGTATATTATAGTATACCACAGTATATCACAGTATACTGCAGTATATTACAGTTTAATGAATGCAGGAACCAGTATATTACAGTTTAATGAATGTAGGAACACAGTATATTGGATCAGGCTCAACATACTACAGTCATCTCAGGCTGTGTTAACATTGCACATGCAGGCTCTCCTTCAAGAAGCACAGAGGATATGAGACAGAGAAGGAGGCCATGTTCCTAGCCTACCAGGTAAGAAACCCACTGTGCATGCTCAAACAGTTCAAGCCAACTCTCCTTCCTCCTCCTTGCTCCCCTCCCTCCCCCCCTCTTACCTCCAGATCAGTGAGGATATATTTAGTGGGAGACACCCAGTGGGCAGGTCAGATCAGGGTGTGTGGATGGCTGCCATTATGGCTAAGGTGCGTTTCTTGGAGAAAAGCAATCACTGATAGTTTGCACCTCAGTGTTAAATGATATAGCCCTCAGTCTCCCTGCCACCTTCCGCCACCATACACACACAGATTGAATATGGCGACTGGAATTCCTTGGGTGGGAGCGAAGTGGAAGCAAAGGAGGCACTTCATAGATTCTGTCCCCGGAAATTCACGCACCTTGCACTGGAACATGACCAGAGGTACCTGCACCGCAGATGGTGTAACACAACCACTGCACATTATGGGAGGACGTTGCTAGGCTGGTGTCCAGGTCTCTCTTGTTCTTCTTCTTCAGTTTACGTTCATAAGAATACAAGGAAATAGAATAATAATTGTTGTTACAAGTTACAACATTTTGGAAATAAACCTCATAACATCAAAAGTGAAATGGTATTGTGAATGCCAAACTGAAGAACAAATAACAAACAATGGAGGAGGCTTAGTCTCGTTCCCAGACCCTTGGCAAGACGTGTGCCATACTGGGAATGAGACTAGGGGAGGCCTGGAAATGAAACTAGGCTTATATGGATGTTTGATAGCCATGTGAAACAATACCCCCTCCTCTCCTCCCTCCCCCCTCCCCCTTGCCTCTCCCCCCTCCCCTCTCCTCCCTCCTCCCTCCTCCCTCCCCCCTCCCCCTCCCCCATACACACAGCCTGCTACAAAGGAAGTTGGTGGAACAATGGAAGACGCTGAGTGACAAGACACGGCAGCAGTGTGCACACATGTATCTTCATGCTGCACAACAATGGAGGTTCTGTGGGGCCACCCTCTTCCTAGCTGAGGTACATGCACCATCCATGATGGAGTACATAGCCAGCTGCCGTGTGCAGTCTCAGCGGCTAGATACGCCACCAGTTTTGTTGTCATGGGTACAGTAAACAGTTATCCCCCCCCCCCCCCCCCTCCCACACACACACACAGAAGAGGTATTCGTCCCAAAAGACGAACACTATCTGGCTGGCAGTGCACGAGGACGGTCTTTCTCTTCTGGAGCGCAACACCATGGAGAGTCTTGCCTCCTATAGCTACAGCGAGCTTTCTACATTTGGTAGTCATGGCAACGACTTTATGCTGGTGGTGTCCCCCAGACAGGATGGCTCCAGTACTACGGGGAACCTTGTTGAAAAGCTTCTACTAGCTATGCCTCAAGTTAAGGTAAAGAAGCCAAAGTGGTCCCACGTCCCCAGGTCCCACCCAGCTGCTTTTCTGTACTGAAAAGCAGCTGGGTGGGACCTGGGGACGAGGCAAAATTTCAGTTGTGGTAACTGTATTATAGCCACATTGCCAAACATAGCGTCCCAATAATGGGGAAGTATCAAGTCTGGTTGCTAAGCGATCAAACCAATTAGGTAGAGAATAACAACTTATTCTATTTCTCGGTCTTGTAGATTCGTGAGGCAACATTTCTCATCGCAAGCTATCTGCGATCCTACGAAGGTCAAAGGCCAAACACAGAACTTTTTAACACACAATAAGTTTTTATGCCACATACATTTTTAATCTTGTATCGATGTTGTGGTTTGTGCACACCGTACTCCTGTTTTTAACATTTCTATTTCAATTTGTAATCCCTTCTCATCAGAACAAGAAGTTTTGCACCCCTGATGCAAAAATAAAGGAATAATTAGTTAATACACAGGCCAGAGGAAGCAATTACTGTGCATCAGGATATCTTTTATGAAAATTGACTACAAAAATCCCAGAACACTTAAGAGTGTGATCCATGATCAATACATAAATGCATGCAGGACAATCGTGCATACATTTAGGTACAAGTGCATGCGTATTTGAAATGAGAAAAGGTCGGTCTGGTAATGAAGAGAATATGGACAATTAATCTGGTATGACATGCAGTTGTGAATAGATGGCATCTTGATAATGAAATCATTTTAATTTCTTTAATCTGGGTTTGTGAAAGCAGTATACGTGATGTTCATATTTCTGGCAGCAATGTCACCCAAAGCTATGGAGTCAAGAAGGTTTGATGTGCCAGTACTGTGGGGGAATAAATGGCCGTAATACTCCGGGAAGAATCACACTGCCATCCTATAGGAGAAAATCAATAATTATTTTTCGTATCTATCGCACTGACAAATTTTCCATTCTACTGAACCTCTTGTTGGTAGTTCTCCAGTAGTGACACGATTATCCTGGGAATAGCACAAGCTGTACCGTTGACCTGCACAGACAAAACGTTGAGTCCAGGGGGGAGCTGTAACCGTAGGTCACGCACAAGAGCCAGGGAACGAGGCCACATGCATGCACACACTGGCTTACCGTGTGTGCATATTTCTTCCCCGTGTTTGCCAACTTCTTCCCTGCTCTGCCCTGGTGCACCCGATGGTATGTTATTCTCAGTCGCTGGCTCTGAAAGTCTGTACAATTGGAGGCGCTTGTCACCTAGCCACAGAGTCACCAGCAGTGAGACACTTCAAGCATAGGGTGCACTGTGCATGCAAGCATGTACCTCCCCATAGTCATCCCTCCCGGGCATCCAGACCTCAATGTCAAATTTCCTGTAAGCAGACGCTCCTAACTCTTCAGTAGGCATGTCCAGGACCCTGCGGTAGTTCACGTGTGACATTGAAACCTAAATTTTAGTAATTAAAACTACAACTAAACTAATTTGAATGTGTAGCCTAAAACTAAACTACTAGTCCGAATATCAAACTAAAACAACACAGCGCATAATGGCTTCCCTTTAGCTCTTTGCTCACAAACATTTGTACATTGTGTGACCGAAAAGCCTGGAAGGAGCCTGGGAACGAGGCTGGAAGGAGCCTGGGAACGAGGCTGGAAGGAGCCTGGGAACGAGGCTGGAAGGAGCCTGGGAACGAGGCTGGAAGGAGCCTGAGAACGAGGCTGGAAGGAGCCTGGGAACGAGGCTGGAAGGAGCCTGAGAACGAGGCTGGAAGGAGCCTGGGAACGAGGCTGGGAGGAGCCTGAGAACGAGGCTAAGTATAGTCGATACTTGTGACACTGAATATCTTATGTTCACAGCCATTAGCGCTAGTGCAGCGTCACCTGTAGTGGAGTCCCAGATCATTGAGGATGTCTTTCTGAAGCTCCATGATCTCTTCCAGCAGGTTGCTACTCTCCTTCCCCTCTTCGTTGGTCGTCAGCCCAAACAGTTCCACTTTACTAAACTGGTGTACGCGATACAGCCCTCTCAGAGCATGGCCAGCTCCTCCTATAAACCAGGTGAGCAGGGAAAGAAAAAAACGGACATGCTTCACGTCGTACTGATAGCTGAAAGGACCACTCACCAGTTTCAGCTCTGTAGCATCGACCAAAAGCCACCAATCTGGGGGGGAAGAAAAGCAACTTGAACACACGCAAACCATGGTGTTTGTAAACCACTGAGAGCTCTAACCTTATTGGGAACTGGTTCATAGGAATAATTCGATCTGTAAACATTCCTATAAATAAACAATAAACAAATGAACAAACAATAAACAACAGAGGAACACATAATAAGACTCCACCCACCGGCCAGGGGGATTTCTGCGGTGCCAGAGAGACAGAGATTACCATGAGGGGGGCCCATAGTATATACCTGGGTGGACACTCCTCTGGGGTGGAATCCACAACCCTCCTGGGAGGGAGGGAGGGAGGGAGGGAGGGAGGGAGGGGAAGAGGGACAGGTTAAGAGAGGAAGGGAAAGGTATAGGTATGTTTAGACAATATTCAGTCACCTAGCAACTCACCACTAGATCTGCCTTTACAATGTCTGGAGTTATAACAGGCTGATAGCCCTACAGTGGAATCAGCATATTCTCAAACAAAAAAAGCAAAATTTTTCTGATAAAAGTGACCTTTGCCACAGCCTTCTGCATAGCGAACTGGATTAGTGCTAGCTCCAGCATGGCCGCAGCTCCTTTCAAATAGTAGAACCGCTGCCCTGAGATCTCTGCAGCTGAGCTATGGCACACAGAGGCGAAACAAGAGGGAGAATAAATCTCTGCAGTAAATTTATTTTGTGCGTGGTCCTACCTGAAGTCAAACAGGCCAAGGTGTTCTCCAATTTCCACATGCTCTTTCACTGGGAAAGTTAAATCTAACAGAAAGAGGGCAGAATTAATGACACAGGTGTCACAGAGTGTACGATATGAAATTTACCTGGTTTGGTGCCATGCGTGTAAACCACCTGTGCTTTGTCGTAACCACCTACGCACTAATAACGATATTAAAGCAAGTGAATTAAGGTTTAGAGGAGTATCTTAGAAATTCTTACAACATCCGGGTGAGTGGTGTTTGGGAGGAGTGACAACTCCGGAATCATTTCAATCGCCTTAGCATCCTTCTGACCCTGTGTTGGCAAAAGGTTCAAAACGGTTCAAAACAAATCCAGCTCATCCTTGGGCTCCCCCTGTCCAGGTCTTTTGAGCATGTGGATAGTGGGAATGCCTGGGAATGCAAGTTCCTTAGCCTCGTTCCCAGGCCCGCGCCCAGCTTCCCGTCGCTTGCTAAGCGGGAGAGGGCCTGGTACATTTTCTCACGTGAGTGACGTCACGGGTAGAAAGGCGGTAGAAAGACTTTAATTGAACGTGGGCGAGCACGACTAAATTGCTCACTGATTGCTGGTGTGTGTCTTCACTGTTTTGGCTTGGTAAAACTCTCTGTCCTCCCGACTGTCTCGTGAATAGCGACATAAAAGCGCCTTCGTGCGCTGCTGTCTTTCGACTCGGAATAGTCGCGCTCCAGTGCGTGCGTGCGAGCGAAGTTTTTTGTGGTTTACATGATGCCCACGTTCGCATAATTTGCCCTGTCCGTGACGTCACTCACGTGAGAAAATGTACCAGGCCCTCTCCCGCTTAACCGTACTGCAAGCGACGGGAAGCCGGGCGCGGGCCTGGGAACGAGGCTACAAGTTCCTCATGTCTTTGCTATTTAGTAAGAGGCAAGAAGGAGATTGTTTCCAAAGCAGTGTGTGGGAGGCTATTGTCTTTGGTACACTATCGACCTAGCCTTGTTCCCAGGCTCTCCCCGCGCGCTTTTCCGTACTGCAAGCAACAGAAAGCTGGGCGGGGCCTGGGAATGAGGCTACTATCTACCTCAGTTGCTAGACTGTATACCTCCAACTCTGACATAGTTTGCTTCAGTTCAGCACCTCTGTGAGCTAACTGATCGCGTTCTTCTTTAGTCTGCGGGAAATACAAGACTCTTGAGTGAAGACAACAGCCAAAAATAGCATTTCATGTTGGCAATTTGTGCCCACTTTAATCTATCATACAACATTGCATTGGCTTTGGCCAAGTTCACCTTCAGTAAGGTAAACTGCTGTGTGTTGATATTTCTTTCACGCCGAAGCTGTTGAACTTGGGACATAAGCTGCCGATATTCTCCATAGAGTTGTACCTATGCAAGGAGAAAGTGGGAGAAAGGGTTAAGGGGCGGGGCAGGGCAGGCACGCAATTATTTGTACCAATTTATCCACATTTGCAGTCGAGGCCCTGTTATTTATATTCTCCCTCAACTTCTCGATATCTCCCTTCAGGCTCCGCAGCCCAATTTGCAGGACCTGGTACCGAACAAGCTCGCTGAAGCGATCCCCTCGAGACTCACTCTGGTTGCCATGGCTACTGTTCCCCTCTTTCTGCACCTGTTCATGCGCGGTACATACCCTACGCAGTCTGTACAGAGTAGAGAAACAGCCGGGGACTTGAAGCCTTAGCCTCATGAGGCCCATCTTCACGCTGCGCTGCATGCACGCGCAACGCTATCTAAATAAACGACACAAACTTAATATTTTAGGGAAATCCCCCTGCAGATGTATGTGGGTGGGACCAATCAATGGCATACTGGAGAGCCGTGTTACTCAGCTGCTTCTTTTCACTCCTCCCTCGATGTTCTTGGGAGTATGAACTTATTGACGAGATAACTGGGGAAATATCGGCGGGGGAAGCCCGCCACTACACCATCGACGCCCGCCAGTCGGTCATCGTGGCCGTCTTATCACTCGCAGGGGACGCGGATATCTATTCCTCCCTCTCGGTTCGGGATCCTTCCAGCGAGAACTACGACTACTCTTCTGTCTCCTGTGGGATGGACGTGATGGTAATACCCGTGGAGAAACCGGCCAAGGTGCACGTTGCTGTGTGCGGACACGTGCGCCATGAGACCACCAGCTATCGTCTGCACCTCATCACACCGAGCAAAGAGGACTTCAGGAGGTACCAGGTACGTTTGATAGAACTACCAAGCTCAGTAGACCGACCCAACCAATGAGACTGGCACCTTCAATGTAGTCTTGCTCCCAGACTACATTCAGGGCACATAAGACAACCCTCAATGGCAAGGGTAGTCAGTTAATTACTTAACACATCTTGCTTATAGAAGCATCTGCAACTGAATCAAATGATCAATGTACTTGATCAAAGAATCAAGATGAACTCCTAATCAACAAGTTTTCTCAGGTGCTAGCTGTTAAGGGGGTGTGGCTACAATTTTGACCTATGCACTGTAAATCAAGCTTGTTAACCCTTTACCAACCAATGACGCCATATGGCGTCATCAGATTTTGGCCGCATGTTATCAGTTGGTGCAATCCGTTTTGAAGATAGGCTCTGCGCTAGCAGAAAGGGTGGGACAGGGGGAGGTGGGTGGGTGCACCGCTCTGGCTGACAGTGCATGGTGGCGGTTGCAGCTGCCTGTAGAAAAGCCTTGGTCAATGCCGGGTGGGCCATTTGTCTGCTTTCTTGCACAAACGGGCGTAGAAAATGCTCCTTTCACCGTGTAGGGACTCCATTTCTGGCATTTTAGGCAGCTTTTAGTCCGGAGGAGCATTCTCTGGTTGGAGGGCCCTGACTATTGAACGCTCACTAATGAGTGGGTGTGTCCAAGGTCATGAACCTACAGAGAATGTGTCAATAAAGCTTTGAGTCAAGTTTCCAGTGCTAGCTCCAAGCAGAAGTGAAAACACGGACCATGGAAGGTATCCATAGCCTAATAAACACTTCCAGTAAATAGCCTACGGTTGTTAAAGAGTTAAGTGAGCCGAAATTTGGAGTCAGGAGTTTTGAAGTAGCTGGCAGGCTAAACTTGAATTTAGCCTTAGGCCTCTGTCTAACCCTTCACTGACTGTAACCCGTGTCAGGTGCGTCATGGATGTCATCATAAAGCTATAAATCTCATTAAAAGTCCTTTAGCTTGATGTTTGGGCATATTTGTGGGTCATGAATGCCATTAACAGCCATGCAAAGACTGGTGACAGCCAAGTCTGTGCAGTAGGTCCTTACTTGACACAGTCTGACCTTACCTGTCCCCACAGTTCTCATGAATATCATTAAATGGCTGCTTTATGGACAGTTTTGTTCTCTGATTAACCCTTTACCAACCAATGACGCCATATGGCGTCATCAGATTTTGGCCGCATGTTATCAGTTGGTGCAATCCGTTTTGAAGATAGGCTCTGCGCTAGCAGAAAGGGTGGGACAGGGGGAGGTGGGTGGGTGCACCGCTCTGGCTGACAGTGCATGGTGGCGGTTGCAGCTGCCTGTAGAAAAGCCTTGGTCAATGCCGGGTGGGCCATTTGTCTGCTTTCTTGCACAAACGGGCGTAGAAAACGCTCCTTTCACCGTGTAGGGACTCCATTTCTGGCATTTTAGGCAGCTTTTAGTCCGGAGGAGCATTCTCTGGTTGGAGGGCCCTGACTATTGAACGCTCACTAATGAGTGGGTGTGTCCAAGGTCATGAACCTACAGAGAATGTGTCAATAAAGCTTTGAGTCAAGTTTCCAGTGCTAGCTCCAAGCAGAAGTGAAAACACGGACCATGGAAGGTATCCATAGCCTAATAAACACTTCCAGTAAATAGCCTACGGTTGTTAAAGAGTTAAGGGCAATTTGTACAAGCACTTACCAGCTCGCTGGCTGTTGGTCTCCTGCTCTACACCAGTTCTGGGTAACACTAGCCTCACAACCAGGCTCCTCCCCATTTTTCTGCATGGGTTTCTCCTCTGTGCCTCACCCCATGCAGGTATGGGACTGGGACCCAGAGACAAACGAGGAGAAGCTACTCATTGATGTGGATCCTCTTGTTCTGGCCAATGACCCCACCCTCAACCTCCTGCTTGACACTTTGAGGGGAGACGATGAGGGTGGGAAGAAAAGACAGAAGAACACCACCACCTTTAGGACTGTTCTAGACTGGACAGGATTCCTGCTGCTCAAGACCCTTGAAATTGCTGTGGAAGTGTTAGTATAACCACTAGCTGTCATGCTTTTTTTTTTTTTAAACATCCACTTTTCATTTTGATGCTACATATTGATTTTGACAATAGCCTCAAATAAAAGTTTTCTGTTCTAGATTTTGTCACGCAGCTTTGGAGAAACACCTGGATTTGTTTCAAAATCCTGATGTTCCCTCCATGCACAGCAGTGAGACAAAAATTTGGAGCAAAAAGCCTGGGCTGTAATATCGATTCTATATTGCCATGACAACAAGTCTCCATTGGTTACTAAAATTTTGAGATTTTGTCAGAGTTTTGCAGTATTTTCAGCTGTCTTCTCCCTCTCCTGAGGAGATACTCAATCTGGAGTGTATCACTTCTCTTGATCTGGGCATTCTCTCTAAACACCTGACAAACATGGTCTCTCGTCCCTGCTGGCTTCCCCTTGCATGCGTGAAGGAAGGCTCGGTACAGTCTCAAGACTTCTCTCTGTATTTGGCTTCGCCTCATGGTGCCTCACGTCACCATACTGAAAGAGACCTGCCACATTTCCACCTGTGCATATTCGCATGTGTCCAGAAGTGTAAATTTAACTTGATTGCGGATAATTAGAACACATCGCGCGCGCGCACACACACACACACGTGGACGGTTGAAGCATGGTAAGTGTATAATGTGTAGCTTTGGTTCATTTCAATGTGTACAGCGCCCCATTCCACATCACAGGGCAAAGTAAAAAAGACTAGAAAGTTTGCAGAGATGAAGAGAATTATCTCAGCCAGAGACGCTAGAATGTGAGGGGTGGTGTTCAGCTAAACCTAGCTTAGCATGTGTGTGTACACTCAATACTCAGTTGCTGTTGTGCTTGCAGAAAGAAGAACCAGGAAAAGGCAGAGCAGAAGAGAAAGAAGGAAGACGAGGGGAAAGTGAGACGCGTGTAAGGAAGAGGGGAGCGTCGGTTCCTCTAGAGCTGCATGCACCTCATAATGTCACTCCCTCTGTCCCTCACAGTCCGCAAGTCTCCTCTGCCTTGTTCTTCCAGTATAACACACAGCTGGGACCACCCTACCACGTTCTAGTTGACACCAACTTCATCAACTTCTCTATTCAAAACAAGTTGGACATTGTGCAGAGCATGATGGACTGTCTCTACGCAAAATGTGAGCAGGGTACAGCTAGACAGAGTGAGATTTATAATCCTCGTGACTTTGTTAATGTTCACCAAGTATCACCAGATCTTTCCCATTATGTGATACTGAAAGTAATCTGCACTGGAGTAGTCTTGTTCCCAGAACTTAGTAGCCTCATTTCCTCTTCTCCGTGAAGAGCCTGGGTATGAGGCTACAGGACTGGTTCAGTTCATTGTGCACCTTGTACTGTCCAGGTGTTCCCTGCATCACTGACTGTGTGACAGCAGAGCTTGAGAAACTGGGGTCAAAGTTTAGAGTTGCCCAGAGGTAATTTAGATCACTGAATTCAAGTGGAAATGAACACAAATCTACTCTACTTTTCTCATCTTTGTAGAATTGCTAAGGATCCTCGATTCGAGAGGCTACCTTGCATGCACAAAGGGACCTATGCTGATGACTGCTTAGTAAATCGTGTCACCCAGGTAAATAGTAGTCTCGTGCCCAGACCCAACCCTCTCACGAGGAAAGGGTCTGGTGTCACAAGCCTGAATCCTTGGGCTTGTGGAAGTGTTGAAGCCTTGTAATTGTTAGTGTAGAATTACAAATTGCTCAGTGTTGGATAATGAATCTCATAACACGCTTTGAGCGGTACGATTGAAGTACTCGTTCTCACTTCCGCATTAATCCAATAAACTCTGCTCTGTGATTTGATTGGCCGCTCACGCTTCTGGAGCTAGCCCTAGGATTTGGACTTATGACACTAGACCCCTTCTCCTCGCGTGAGCTGGGTGGGGTCTGGGCATGAGACTAGGTAAATAGACACTGTATTGTAGGCAGGGTCACAGTCACATGACTTGAGGACACACCCCCAAGTTTATGTATGTCATACTGTAAAACTCCCATTACAGCATAAGTGCTACATTGTGGCTACATGTGATCGTGATCTGAAGAGAAGGCTCAGAAAGATCCCGGGTGTGCCCATCATGTACATCACACAGCACAGATACAGCATAGAGAGGATGCCCGAGGCCTATGGCGGTAGGTAGCCAAGATTCAGGCAGGGAGAAGATGAAGTAAAGTTATACCCACGCTGTCCTTCTTTTCTCTGTACAGCTCCAAGAGTATGACAACTGTTGGCAAATCTTCATCTTTTTCACTTTTCCTTAAAAGTTAATTAATTAACACATTCTGCACTATTTGAATCTATTTCCTTGTGTGTTTGCAATAACAAGGGCACATTGACTTTCAGAGCTCTTTGTAATAGTCTATTGTGCGTATTTATTTGAATCATAAATAATCACTGCATGCCTGTTGCAGCTGTACAAAAAGATCACTCTAATACACACACATATTTACACTGCAGGAAAGAGAACAAAATTATAACTCTAAAACTGTTGCACGAGAGATCATGTGATGCTGATAGGCAGCTCGTCATTAGCATAGCCGAGCTCATCGTCTGTGTGAGCCCCAAAGTCTGAAGGTTTGATCTTCTCCAGCTCTGCTTGAAGTGTGTCCACAGACTTTACCAGATTCCTGGAAAAACAGCAACAGGCTTGATACTCTCCTCACCTATCTATCCTCCTCATCCCACCTCCCCTCACCTGAGTGACTCCTTGAGGTGCACAACAGGTACCCTGGCCTCCTGCATGCTCTGGATCCCATTGGCTAGTTCCTTCTTCCACTGTTCACACTGCGCCAGAACCTCCTCACGACGCATGTAAAAGTGCCGAAGGATGACCTACACACACCACCATTGTACACAATGAATGTCAACTTGTGCCTACGCATAAAGACTCTAACCAACCAGGTTTACTAGATTTAGAAGAGCAAGATTGTAAATTAACTTCACTGTTAGAAACATGTTTTCTGTAGCCTTGTTCCCAGGCCCTCGCCCAGCTTCCTGTCGCTTGCAGTACAGTTAAGCGTAATCGTACTGCAAGCAACGGGAAGCTGGACGAGGGCCTGGGAACAAGGCTAAGCTTTCTACATACAGTACATGTAGAAAATGAATTGAGCAAAAGTATGTACCTATATGAGGGTCTACCCTAAACAAACTACCACCTCAAAGTTTAAATATTCGAGTAACAATGCCTTTAGTCTCATTCCCAGACCCTAATCCCAACTGTACCGAGGGTCTCGGAATGAGGCTCTCCCCATGCATGAACAAAATATAGCGGAAAGCAAGGTGAGACAAAAACTGATGATCCTCTCACCACCTTCAGACTGATAACACCCACCCCCCTCACCTCCTTAAAGCAGGGAGCAGGGTTCCTGATCTGGTTGATCATGGCCCACTGGACAGTAGCCACGTACAGGTTGGCGTTGTAAGCCAGTGACTTCTGGTTACCGTAGGGCGTCCCTTGGTATTGCTCGTAGCCTGGTTCATTGAAGTAGGGTTCTGGGACCAGGATTAGGGACTGGATGGAGACCAGGACCTTTGGAGGGAGGGAGGGAGGGAGGGAGGGAGGGAGGGAGGGAGGGAGGGAGGGAGGGAGGGAAGGAAGGAAGGAAGGAAGGAAGGAAGGAAGGAAGGAAGGAAGGAAGGAAGGAAGGAAGGAAGGAAGGAAGGAAGGAAGGAAGGAAGGAAGGAAGGAAGGAAGGAAGGAAGGAAGGAAGGAAGGAAGGAAGGAAGGAAGGAAGGAAGGAAGGAAGGAGGGAAGGAGGGAAGGAGGGAAGGAGGGAGGGAAGGAGGGAGGGAGGGAGGGAAGGAGAGCGGAAGTGTGTCAGAAGATGAAAGATGGGCAGGTTTGAAAGAAGGGGTATATAGCCATTTACATGTACCTGCAAGAAGCTTGAGGTTTCTGCGTTCCATTTCTCTTCTGGTCTCCCGTGCCACGTGTTCAAGACACTCAGACAAACCTACACGTAGCAACAGCATACAGTTACCATGACAACCCTACACTCGTCATGACAACCATACAGTTACCATGACAACAAGCTATGGTGACTACCTTGCCATCATTGTAGAGGTTGGGGTTGAACCGCACCCGGCCGTGTCCGGTGGTCATGAGGTTCACCAGCATGGGGCTCCTGGGGTAGTCCGCGGGAAAAAATACGTCAAAGTCGAAACATCCATTGGCATAGGGTGTCTCTGATGGTCCGGTGATCATCACCTGTATGGTGAGTGGGGGAAGGGAGGGGGGAAGGGAGGGAACCAGCCTTGATAGAGTCAGCACTGTACTTCTCTGTGGCCTAGAGAGAAGGTAACCTAGGCACTACCAGCTGTTTACCTTCATGACGTCCAGCCTCTCAATGTCACAGCGCACAAACACACTTGAACTGGGGGAGAGGGGGAGGGAGGAGGAGATGGCGGTCACCTCCTGAGCAATCCTGCGTGCTCTCGAGACACTGTACATGAGACTGTAAGAAGCATTGTGGAAGTTTGACTCATAGTGGAAGGGAGCATGAAATATTGTTCTCCCTGTCTCCGCATTCTCTTCTGTGAATAAATGGGTGCCTGTGTGTGTGTGTGTGTGTGTGTGTGTGTGTGTGTGTGTGTGTGTGTGTGTGTGTAGTGATGTGGGGGAGGGGAGGGGAAGAAAGGGGGAAGCAGCATACATCATGGAGGGTATGGTATATTGGAGCGTTATAAAGAGGTATCTTTCAAGTTCATGTTCTAGTGACTGAAATCCCACAGGGTACATACATGAATGGAGTACTATATTCACCAGATTCCCCCCCCCCCCCCCTCTTTCCTCTCCAGGAAAGCCTGGGAGGGGGTAGGTCTGGGTATGGGACTACATTGGTCTGGGTATGAGACTACATTGGTCTGGGTATGGGACTACATTGGTCTGGGTATGAGAGTACAGTGGTCTGGGTATGAGACTACATTGGTCTGGGTATGAGAGTACAGTGGTCTGGGTATGAGACTACATTGGTCTGGGTATGAGAGTACAGTGGTCTGGGTATGAGACTACATTGGTCTGGGTATGAGAGTACAGTGGTCTGGGTATGAGACTACATTGGTCTGGGTATGAGAGTACAGTGGTCTGGGTATGAGACTACATTGGTGTGAGCTCACCAAACTGAAGTGTCTTCATCACTTTCATGTAGGCATTCGAGAAGACATTGAGAGGGTCTTGTGGAGAGGTGGGATCCTTTCTCCTCTCCTCCCTCCCTCTCTCTAACTCCTGCACCACGGCAGCGACTTTCTCTGACGTAGACAGAATACTTGTCACTAGTTCTGCAAGGTCAGCTTCTTCTGAAGTGGAGGAAGGTGGGGGTGACTTTGGCTGTTGAAAAGGTGAGGAAGGGGCATCCTTAGAGGAGATGGACGTAGGGGGAGGAGGAGAAGGAGGAGGGTGAGGGGGCTTCTGTTTCAGCTTGAGCTCTGCTGGCTTCAATCTGGTGGAAGACAGAGGGTATTGCACTAGTCCTAAAAACTGAGCATGGTATAACAAAAAAGGTTCTTCCCCTCTGGAGCTTTCCTTCAACTCTAAAGGTTGTTAAAAAATAAATTATTTGCTTGTAAACAAAACGCTAAAAGGTTGAATCAAAGACCTTTTCCTGATTTTTGGTTATTGATTTAGTTGTGTATTAGAAAACATGGATTTATGCCCTAATATTTGAACTTCAAAGGTTTAAAAGTCACCATTCTTTTAGACTCGTACCCAGGCCACGTGCGAGGCTACCATTGTCTAAGGCTTCACTGTGTTATGGAGCTGTATACACGCTACCCGACGTACTCCACAAATCATTAATTTTTGACAAACACAAACAATTCTCTTACTTGAAGAGAAGGTTATCTGTTACCAGCTTGAGCTTGGAAAATAACTTGCCAACGTTTCGACTGAATGCTCCAGTCATCATCAGGGCGACGACTGGAGCATTCAGTCGAAATGTCGGCAAGTTATTTTCCGAGCTCAAGTTGGTAACAGATAACCTTCTCTTCGTTTATGCAGAAGCCAACTGAGAAGCCACTGAAAATTCTCTTACTTGACTGTCTTCTGGTACGTGGCTGTGATGTCCCTTAGCTTGGAGGTGAGGGTGGCAAGGGAAGTATCATCGCTGGGTCCACTCCCACCATCAGAGAAGACAGGTAGGACGAGGAGTGGGCGAAGGGAAGGATTGACGGCGAGAGACAAGAGGAGGTTCAACACTGAATGGTACAGCTCGACGTGCTTTGAGATATCGAGGACAGAGTCGTTGAGTAGGTAGGCAGCGAGGGCTGGCAGGAGACAGGAGGCACTGAGCAGACTCATTACCTCCGGCCCGCAGTACATCGGCTGGGGGCATTCCTCCGAAACTGCGAGGAACTCTGAGAGAATGGCAAAACAGAGAGTGACGTATTTCTCCTCGGACTTTTGTTTTGCCATCATGGCCTCCATGTTCCAGGTCGAGGTGGTGGATCCTGTGCCAAAGCCGGTACCCTTGGCCCAGTACTGCTTGTCCGAGGAGGAGGTGACTCGGGAGGGCTGCTGGGAGCTCTGCCCCTCAACAGGTTTGCTGCCATTCATGTCATCTCTGTCCTCGATGCGAGGGGAGTGGTGGCCGAACGAGGAGAGACAGTGGAGGGTATGGTGGACTGTGCCCACCTCCAGGGCCTGGTGCCGGAGGTCTGACCCTGCACTCTCACTCGGTAGGTGTTGCTTGAAGGTCTGCAGTAAGATCAGGTACGGCAGGAAGGACAGCTGGTCCAGTGTTGGCCTGGGAATCGGGTCTGGGAATGAGAGGAAGCATAGGGAATGGGAAGGTGGATAGAAACACAACCAGTATGATGGAATGGGAATGGAAATGTACAGGAATGGAAGACATGCATGATGGAATGGGAATGGTGTACCTTTGAGTTCTACTCCGAGCATGAGCCTCAGCAGCACAAACGACACGGGCAGGTTCTCCCTCATCCTGTTACCATAGCAACCCAGCCTGAGGCCCAAACTCAGCATGACAGTGGAGTGGAAGGGGAGGGAGGAGGGGATGTGGAGGAGAAAGTGTGGCTTGCAACCAGGAGGAGGTGTGGGCTTTGAGATGGTTCTAATGGTCAGTTTCTCTGGCCAGAGGAAGGGGTAGAGAGAGGGGACACATTCTGCTAGAGACTGTAGCCCGCCCTGCTGTATGAACAGCTCCAGAAGTGAGGGAACACTACTGTCCTCTGGGACGACCAACCACTTAACTAAGTTTAGTCCTACATCCACCTCCAGACCAAGCGAGTGGTGTTTCAAGAACAGCCTGAGGGAGGAGGTTGGCATACTGTTCAGCTGTGCCAGGCAAGACAACTCAACGTTCAGCGGAATCCGACTGTCTGGCTCAGAGGGAGTGGCAAATGTCACATCCTTTGTGGCAGGGGCCTGCTGGCTAACTTTAGCGCTAAACAGCCTCCAACTTTTCAGCTTGAATTTTGCCACGTCAAGATTGTTTCCTGATGGTTCAAGCCAAGGCCACAGTTTCTTTTTCGTCTCAGTGTCTCGTACCTGAGGTCCTTGGTTTTGGCAGAGTTTGGCCAAGTCTTCCATGGTGTAGGTGGCTGGCAATTGTAGACAGTAGCTCCCCTGACCAATCGGAAATGAAGGGTGGAAGTGTGGTGCTTCGTGTGTTGGAGGAAATGAGAGAGGAGGAGGGGGAGGCATCAAGGTTGGTACCATTGGATCTGCTCCCTCTTGTTCCTCAAGGACGATGGAAACCGATTCCAATTTCAGAACAAGGTCCACAATCAATTTGTGGAGGAAGAAAGTAAGAACAGGAGAATTATCACCTGAAGGTGACAGCTTCTCATCCTTGGCGTCTTTTGGCTCACCAGATGGTGGAGTATCATCTTGCAAGGGCGAGGGCTTAGAGAACGTGACACTGCCTCGAAGAGCATTACACAAGAGCTCAGCGAACCGAGCCTTGTTGTGAGCATGACCACATATGCAAGCCTCAAAGAACTCACACGCAACTTGCTGACAAAATGATACCTCCACTGATGACATACCCCCAATAGTACTTGACGACAGTAACCCAACGAGCATTGGCCAGAATGCAAAGTTCTCAGGTGCGCCGACCCAGTTCTTTGCAGGAATCCAGTGTCGACAAAGGTCGGACAAAAACGCGAGATACATGCAACTTTTGGATAGAGTGGATCGAAATTGTTGTAACTTCTCTTCCGATAACTCTTTGTTCATCTCCAGAAGTTCTGAGAGCCCGTCACGGAGATTCTTCATAACGCCGGTGGCCAGGTCTGACTCCAGCAAGATAAGACTACACTGTGGAGACTGTGCTGCCTGAGCTAGAGTCTGGAGAAGGTTGGAAACATTGGGGTGCTCGCTCCGCATCGCCTCCTGGCAGTTGGTGAGGACAAGGGGAAACAGCTCGGGCTGACAGTGACACAGGGAACACACGAGGGAGTTGAAGGCCAGCTTGAGCGGAGACCCAACCTCCTGTGAGAATGCCGTCTCTACCAGTGACCTATCAGAAGGGGGAGAAATAATTGACATGCACAACAAGTCAGTTCAACCAAATCAAATTCATAGCTCCAATGACACATGTGCATATACTGTAGCTTGGAGAGTAGGTGGTGGGTGTGGCAGTCATGTGATAGTCATGTGACCATTGTGGTGTGTGTGGGTGTGTGTGTGGCAGCCCTTGTTGTGTTGCTAGGCCTACCTGAACACATCTTCCTCCACAACAAAGTTCTCCCCCTCCTCCCTGCCTTGCCACAGTACACTGCTGAGGGTCCTGACGAGGGGAGGGAGGTGGTGGGAGAGGGGAAGCTGCTCGAGGGAGGAGGGGAGGTTGGAGAGAAGACGCAGTGCAAGCATCAACCTGTAGAGGAAGGACACGGCCTACTACTTGCAGGAATTGTTTATTACACCATTTTCTTTCCACGTGGGATGCAGTTACTGCTTGTAACAATGACATCTGGATGAAGCTAACAGCCATGCATGTCCTACAGCTGACCTGACTCTGGGAACTCTAATACCAAGCTAGAGAGAACACTAGTCGATACACCATACTCTGACTCTGGGAACTCTAATACCAAGCTAGAGAGAACACTAGTCGATACACCATAGGTTGGGAACTCTAATACCAAGCTAGAGAGAACACTAGTCGATACACCATACAAAGAGCATAATTATGTGATTAAAGTGACTAGCGTGTTCTTGTTGCCACATGTCTTAGGGAGTCTGAAGGAATGAAAACGGAGGTCTCCTTTTGTGTGTGTAACCATGACAACAGACTATGGCCTAGCAAGTTGGCTACTTCAGCATGTGGGGTCACCTTTGTCGACTGCTCTCGCTGGCTGGCAGGCAGAGTGAGAGGAGCAGGTCCAAGGTGACAGTGATGGACATGGATACCTGCCTCCCTCCCAGAGCAGCTGGCTCCTTGAAGGAGAGGCCCAGCAGGTGCTTCACTATGGCCAGTCCATGCTCAGGGGAGTGGGTTGCCATGGCAACCAGAAGTCGCATCAGCTGGTTGGAGGACTGCAACCTATGCGTGGGAGGAATGTGTGATGTGTGAGGGTGTGTGAGTGGGGGTGTGGGAGGAGATGTGAGAGAGAACCTTACCCAAGTGTCTCCTCAGAGTGCAGAAGGGAGAGACAGGAGGGGAGGAGGTCAGGAGTAGCGGCAGCTATCGTCATCAGGTCATGCTTGATGGCACCAGAGAGACCCAGCCACTGGTCTATGATGTACAGCCATCCAGCACTGTGGGGGGTGCACGTGTGTGTGTGTGTACATGTGCTAAAGAAATACTAAGCTCCATGCCACTTTTGTACAAGAAAGCAGTAAAAATCTCAATGTGATGACGTGGGGTCACTCCCCCTCCTCTACCTTGGGTAGGTCCCCTCCTGTGAAGCAGAATTGTCCCCCCCATATCCAACCCCTAGCAGATGCATGTGTGAGAGGGACAGCCCGTCCATCACCAGGGGGCGGCGGAGATGGATCACCACCTCCTGGGTAACCAAGGGGCGCTGTAGCTCCACCTTGATGCACGAAAGACCGCTGGTCTGAAGAATGGGAGTCACAGCCACTGGAGATGCGAGGCTGCTCTGACTAGCACACTCGATGAGAATGGCTGAGGGTCCGTTCTGCATGAGCCCCATGGGCTGGTAGAGTTGGATGGCGTGGAGGAGAATGGGCTGAGGGAGGGAGAGAAACATCTTCAGCCACTCCTCGTCGGTCTGGAAGGTATGGTGGAAAGTGCTCGCGCGAGAGGGGTGGAGGCCTGAGAACTGGAGGTCTCTCACGGAGGTGCGACTGGGGGAAAGTCGAATTGAGGCCGAGGGGAGGAAGTTTACAAGGTTGCTGTTCTCACGAAACGGCTTTGGAGCTTCCTTCTGACCGAGTTTTGATATGCTCTGTGCCACAACATTTCCAGACAAGGGACTCGAGTGTTTGCAGCCATTTGTAAAGTGCTCGAAAATCAGTTTTGCCCCTCCATCACGAATGAAAGCCTGTAGCTGTTCCAAATTTTCTTTCCCAAACTTTGATGTCAAGCTCTCAAAGAGACTCATGAAGGTTTTGGACAACGGCCTTTCACCATGCTTGGAGGTCAAGATTTGAAGAATTGGGGGAAAGAAACAAGAGTGATCTTCACACTGGTTGTTGAGATGATTCACAAATCTGCAAAAACCGTCTTGCAATTCAGATGACGAAGTACTGTTGCCTTTGGGTGGGAGAGAGTGTGATTTCTCATCTGTGGAGGGGACAAAATTAAGCATTCGCAGGAGGCTAGTCAGAAGTTGGGAGTCTGCAAAAACCAGGGAGAGGAGGGGTGTTGATGAGTGAGAGAGCTTAAGAAAGTCCCGCCTAGGCTGGAAGTCACTCCCAAACTCATTTTGGCAAAACTCTTGCAGGGGGAGGAGGGCACACTCAGGTAGCTCCAAAGACAGCAGTTCCCTCAGCAGCTGGACAAGCTTGGCTGCAGCCTTCTTGATGTTGCTCTCTGCAGAGAGGAGGGGGACCCATTTGACTTCGTGACTGGCCCCTGAGAGGTAGCGATAGCGCCGCCGGTCCTCATCCACCTCGGCTCCATATAGCACCACATCTGAGAGGAAGAAAGGTGACCACAGCTCTGGTACTACCATAATGGTTTCTTGAATACATCCTACAAGAGACTGACACAAAATTCTAATTGGTGCCCCTAGTACAGAACCAACCACTGCAGCTATAGTAAATCACATGACAGTCACATGACACCTACTGGGTCACATGACTTCTACTGTGTCACATGACAGTTACATGACTCCTTTCATAACACATGACCCTCCCACCAGGTCACATGCAGGAGGGAACTAACTGGGCTGCTGTGTGGATTCCAGTATGTTGGGCAGGAGGGACACAGTGGCCAAGATCAACCTCCTCAGGAGGCGTGCAAGGTGGTGACAGAGAGAGGGGGAGGGAGAGTTGTCCCAGAGGAAACGCTCATGGTTCTCAGGACCACAGATGTGAATCAGGGAGACAAAGAGGGGGGAAGAGAGGGGAGAGGGGGAGGTAGTGCTGGATGTGTGTGTGTGTGTGTAATTAAACCAGTGTTGCATGTAAACACGCCTTTTGAAAGTGTATATGAGAAGAATAAATTACCAGTTCTCCAGGAGTGTGACTAACACCTCAAGAAGCAGACACACCCCTCTCTCCTCCTCATGGCCAGCAAGGCGCATGGGGGCCAGCTCCAGCAGCGTCGCTGTGACGGCAGACGGCTGGATTCCACCAGTATCAGAAGCACACAAAAACAACCTCACAAGCACCTTCATGAGTTTGCTGGCATCAACATCAGCGCTTCCTCCTGTCACAGTGGCCGACATGTGTCTCAGAGTTGTGTGGAGCAGGGAGATAGCGAGCTGCCACATCCCGGCAGAGGGGGGGGAGGAGGACATCAGCAAGATGTCCAGCATCAAGCTTAGTGCACGGATGGAATAAATCGGCAGACCAGACAAGTTCTCCTTCTTTGCCGTTTCCTTCACGTTCTCCTTCAGGGGGGTAGTATGTTGTTCTGAGGTGGGCTGTGTGTCGCCGGTGTCTAGGATGGTGGAGGAAGGCTCCTGTAAAGGTGGCTTGTGTGGCTTTGCTAACGGGTGGACATTGTTCGCAGGCAGCAGAGAGTTCAGCACATTCCAAAGCTCGAGAACAGCTACAGGGTTGATATTGGACTCGGATGTTACCACACTCTCTAAAAGTGTCTCTATAGCAGAACACAGCATTGCAGCTGATGCTGATATTGACCCAGGTTCTGCTCCCACTTCCACGGCTTCTGATCCATCTTCTCCAGTTTCCACTGCCCCTGGGGTGACCCCCAAAAGAGGCAGTGGGGGGCTGGGCCGGGCATGCAGCAGTGCCAACAGCACAGACTCATATACCTTCTTTGCAAGCCACTGAAGCTCAAGCTCAACAGGGAGTTCCACCTTACTCTGCAGCCGATGTTCTACCGTGTTTGAGATGATGAACGTCTGGTAAGGAAGCTGAGGGTCAACACTCTCGGGCAAAGACTTGTACACTGGGACCTCTGTGTAGTCCCCTGCAGCGTACTTCTTTCCCATGAGGGAATGTTTTGAGAGCTTCTTCAGATGGACAGGAAATTTGGCGTCTGGGGGTGAACCAACAATTTTTATGACGGCGCTCACCTGTGTTCCAGGGGGCAGGTGCTTCGCTTCATTTGTGAGGTGCTGTGTCAACATGTCTTGAGCCTTGTGAACAATCATCGTATGGGATGGAAGGCCTGGGAGGAGTGGGTTGAAAGGTGGCTGAAGTGGCTGGGGAAATGGCTTGAAGCTCTCAAAGCTCTCCATCGGCTCCGCTTTTGGCGTCCACGCACCCATGGCTGGGGAGGTGGTTAATGATTCCTCCGTCTTTGGGGGAGGTGGCATGATATCCTCACCTTTAATAGCAACTGATTTAGTGTCAGATATTTCCGATATCTTTGGTGATGTCTCGGCCTTTGCACTGAATGCAGTAGTACCCTCCGTGCTTTCAATCTTGGTATCACTAGGCTGAGGCTTGTCATTCTGTTCAGGATCCTCTCCTTGCACCTGCGTGTCTGTCTCCTTTTGCGAGAATACTGGGACCACATCTTGGGGTGTCTGGAACTCATAGTTAGGGGACACTCTGCCACTAGAGTCCTCACCATCATGCACTCCTGCACCGCTATGTTTGCCTCCCTTTGTGCCTTCCTCTTCCTTCTTCTCTGTCTCAACTAAAACCTTCAGGTGGGGTGCAATCTCGCCATGGTAGAGGGTGTTGATGAGGAGACACTGCAGAGCTCGTTGTCCCCACTCCAAGCTCCCTCCTCCCGATCCTCCACCATTGTACGGCTGCTGGCAGCAGAAGGTAACCAGCTGGTCCAGTTGACGCTGTGACAGCAGGGAATGGAGAGCAAACTTGTGTCCACTGAGAACCACCAGCTGCGAGAGAGACTGTTTAGAGAAGAAGGGAGAAAAGAAAGGTAAGGTTGGGCACAAGAGAGAGGGGAGAGAAGAGGGGGAAAGCTGTGCACAAGAGTGGTGATGGTGAACTATTGACTGACCGTGCAGGCCACAGGGATGAGCTCCCAGCTTCGTGAAGAGATGAGTGTTAGTACGTAATGCATCAGCCCCTTGGCTACATCGAGACAGAGCTGTGTGGGGAGGGAGGAGAGAACTGTGTCTGGTTCTACTGGCCTGGGGGGAGGAGGGGGGAGGGGGGTTGGCTCCCGGTTGGCTGCCAGTCCTAGGACCCTCCTCTGCTGTTGCTGTTTTCGCTGAGCACGGTAGTCCTGGGTGGATGAAAGAGGAGTGCATGTGTGGGGGTGGAGGGTGGAGGGATGGAGGGTGGAGGGGTGGTTAAGAGAGGAGACAGAGGCTATATCACCACAGGTTATTATGTTGTGGCATGTACACACACACACACCCACACCCACACACACACATACACACATCACACACACACACACACCCACCCGCACACACACACACCCCCACACATACACACACACCCCCACACACACCCCACACATACACACACACACACACACACACACCCCACCCCCCACACACACATACCTGAATGATGGCCTCGTACTCATGTCTCAAGGCCAGCTTCTCCTCCCCAACCAGTATCTTCATCTTATGCTGCAGCTCTGCCAGCCTCCTCTTCATCTCCCTCCTCCTCTCCCCCAGCTCAGCCCTAGGGTCCACCACAGCACCCCTCTCCTCTTCTCCCTCTCCCTCACCCTGTTGTGGCTTCCCAAGAGGCAGATTTAGTACTGGAGCAAACAAGTTTGACTGGTTTTGTGTCTGTTTTGGCTGAGACAGCGAGGACAAGAGGTGAGAGAGGAGAAGAATGAGCCACTGCAACAGCAGCTGGTCCAGACACTGTGTCTGGTCCTGAAGGAGAGGAGACAGTTTCTCTTCCAGCAGCTGGAACAAACGCTTCATGACATCACTGCATTGGTATGTCCGCTGACACAACGCCGAGAGTTGGAGGAGGGTTCTAAATAAATAGAAAAATATACGACCGTTTTTAGCTTTATCTTGTGTGCAACATTGTGTGCTATAGGCTTAGCCTCATTCCCAGGATACATATGAACAACTGGGAACAAGGCTACCAGTGGTTTGGGTCAGACACTTCTCAGAAAGCATTGTGGAATCTAGCAACCCTAGCTGATGCAGCCCACCTCTCTCTGTTGAAGACAGCTGCCTGTGAGGAGCTGAAGAGTTGCAGTGCAGCGTTAGTGGCAAACCTTCCCCACCAGGGTTCGGAGCCGCAGAGCCTGATGAGCATTGCACATGGCCTCGCATGTAACTTTGGGACACCGTGCACACACAGTGTCATGAAGAGAAGGGAACAGTCGCTCTCTGACAGCGTTGGAAGCAGTTGAGCAGATTCTAAACTAACAGGGTCAAGCTCTCGTAAACTAGTTTTGGCAACTGTTGTTGGAGTTTCATCGTGGTCATTCAGGATTAGCAGTGCATCCACCAAACATCCTACCAGCTTGTACAACCAGCTGGAGGTCATCTCTGAGAGATCAAGATTCTGTAGTTCCTCTTCCACTTTGAAAACATACTTCTCTTCACTCCCCGTGGTACCACCCACTTGTGCCCGGATAAAGTTCCGTAGTCTAGCCAACTGGACCTGAGTTTTAAAACAGTTCTGGTAGCTACTTGTAACGGTACTTTCACATTGCTTCAAGGCAGCCGTGTTTGAAGTGGAGTGTCCCTTCCTAGCCTCTCCAGCATAGGCTGTGAGAGAGGTTGTTAGTTCTTCTCTTGCTGTAAGGTACTGTCCGAGCAGCATCTCTTCTAAGGAGTAGAGTAGGGTGGAGGGGAGAGGACTCCCAGGGGTGAACACCGGTTGGCCAAAGAACGAACCCAGAAATACCTGGGCCTTCTCACGAGTGGCTCCCAGGCGGCCTACAAAAGTTACCTGAAAGATAACTTCCAATAAACAGTATATACTCTGATATCTTTTAAAAATCAATGTACTATCCTCGTTCCCAGGCCCTGCATGAAAGCATGGGAATGAGACTCTCAATATAATAGCTCACCTTGGCAAACTGGCAGAGGGGTGGAGGCATTAGGTTTCCAATGGCAACCGACTTGTCTTTGATTTCGCTTGAGTGTACTACCCTCACCGCCTTCCCCTCCCCACCCTTCTCCATCCACACATCCACTGACACTGACGACATGACCATAGCCGGGGGGATGGAGATGTCCGTTAGAGCAATCAGCTGAGGGAACCGAATCACAACGGAATATGCCACACCAGACTGGACGGCATCAATCTGCATCATGAGCTCCTTTGGGAGTACTTTGATGTCTGTCAAAACAGGAGGAACTGGCTGTGAAACAATCCCTTCAGATCTCTCCTGCCTTCTCCCTCCCGCCGTTGGGAAGTGGTAGCCAGACGTCTTGGTCACGGGAGGGGTCATTGTGGTGAGTCCTTCCACTGTAGCTGCTGGGACTGGCTGGGAGGTGGGCTTCTGAACAGTTGTGTTTCCACTGAAAGACACACAGCTGTACTCCATAGGCTGGGTCTCAAGGAGTCCTCGTTGACTGTACAGGAGGAAAGAGCCGTGCTTGAAGGTGGTGAACTCACTGATGGATTTGTAAGCTTCTGAATCGGCCTTATTCGAGCAGTCGAGGAGCAACTGGAGTTCTGAGTCGTAAATGGTGTGAACTTTTGGGCTAGCAACAGGGTGTGATCTGGCAACATTGGAGGAGGAGGAAGAAGGGGAGGAGGAAGAGAAGTAAGCGGGGGTGGGGGCAGGAATGATACTGGGTATAACAGTTGGGAAGACAGAGATTGGGATGTCTGGGGGGAGGGCAGAGGCGACAGACGAGTGAAGTGAAGATGCTTTCTGCTGTGGCTTGCTGGTTGCCTTGTGACAGTACGAGAGGTAGATATCACAGAGCTCCGCCTCAAGTATAGACCCTTCTTGCTGGAAGCTGCACAAAGAGAGAGAGAAAGACCAGTTTTAGAAATGCAAAGGCCTAGTCACTCACTAGCTCTCAAGTGTTGGTTGCGAAATTCACATAGAATTTTGGACTGCAAGTGAGAAACACGGTGAAGACCTGGGATCATCACTCACTGTGTCTGAAGCATCTGTGCAGGCGGAGAGCTCTTGGCACTCAGGTGCTTAGTCAGCTCAACAAGCAGTGTCAAGCAGAGGGTGGAGATCATGTGACTGTCACATGGTCCCCCGACTGTAGCCACTAGTCTCAGGAACCAGTGGATGGAGGCAGCAGATTGCGTGAGAGGGAGGAGGGGGAGGAGTGTGCTGAGGGTGGAGGTGAGGGTGCTGTGGAATTGGTTTTCTCCAAGGATGTCATCTTCGCTCCTTGGGAAGGGGGGAGGGAGAGGAAGGGGGGAGGGAGAGGGAGGGAGGGAGGGAGGGAGGGAGGGAGGGAGGGAGGGAGGGAGGGAGGGAGGGAGGGAGAGGGAGGGAGGGAGGGAGGGAGAGGGAGGGAGGGAGGGAGAGGGAGGGAGGGAGGGAGGGAGGGAGGGAGGGAGGGAGGGAGGGAGGGAGGGAGGGAGGGAGGGAGGGAGGGAGGGAGGGGAGTAAGGGAGAATTACAAAGTCAATTTCACATCAGTTGCAAGGACCTCAATCGTATATGTATCTTGTTCTTCACCTGCATAAAGACACCAGGAGCCAGACGCACTTGTGTGAGAGCATGCGGTTGCCTCGAATGAAGCAGGCATGAAGCAGTGAGGTCAACAGCTGGCTGACAGCACACACCACCACACCCTCCCTACAGGGAAGAAACAGTATCAAAAATATCTTGCGACAAACTCGAGTGATGGACTAACAAACCTCTCAGCTTTGCACCCGTGCACGACTGCCATCCAGCAGAGAAGCTCCATGGCCTTGAATTGTTCCTCCACAGTCACACTTTTGCCCTGCCCTTCCTCCACAAACGCTTGCAGGGAGGAGGAGAGAGCCTTGGACTCAGCAGCCTCAACTCGATACCCACAAGCTGTCAATGTCACAAGCGTCACAAACTCCGCTCTTCTGATCAACTTGAGCAGCAGGTCAAGTTCATTCTCCATGTTGCAAGTGTTATTCAAAGGATAAAAGGTCACAGCGATTGTACTGTGCTCGGAAATTGGCTTCATTTTGGAGTCTGAGGATCGTGGTACGTGATGCCGGAATGCCCTGGTGCGCCAGTTGCCTCTCTGATGCGGAGAGGGAGACTGGGTGACCGCAGGGTCTCCTGCGGCAGTGATGTCGTTGTAATCTGAGGAGAACAAGTCCTCGATGAGCAGCCAGAAGACAGCCGACTTGCAGCTCAGGAGGCGAGGGTGACAGAAACACAACTGTGCAGACTGACCCGTGACATCGACAAGTGGTTTGAGTTTCACTGGCCCACAGATTGGCTCTGCGTTTAGGGGTTCCTTATGTTTGGGGCTCTCTCCTTCAGGTTGGTCCCACTTTGGCAGGAGGAGGGAGACGGAAGCTTTGTCACTGAGACACTGGGCATTGGTGAAAGAGAACTTGATGCTCACGGAGCCGACGGGGGAGGGATACGGGGAGGGGTGCTGGGCCGGGAACAGCTCAAACAAGTACCAGGACCTGTCAGCAGAAAACAGGAAGAAATTCAGATCTGCCCCTCTGTCCATCTGTCATCCGTCTCTCTCTCTCTCTCTCTCTCTCTCCCTTCTGTTATATACATGTATATATATCCCATCCCATCTCCTCACCTGTTCGCAAGTTGTATGCTGTCTGCCCCAGTATTAGCTTGTGGGGACTGGTACTGCCATATTTTGGTGGACATGGCCTGTCCTGCTTCTTGCGGAAGGTGCATGTGGACGGGGCTGCGACGGTGGTACTGCAAAAAGGATATCTCTGTCCACTCGTGAGGGGCAGAGGCAGCAAAAGGGATGCCCTGGTGGGAAGTCTTGGTGAGAGCAACAAACTGATCGAGAGTCTCGGAGGTCAAAGGTCGTGATAGAAAATCTGGAAGGGACACAATGAGAATTATACCCTCCACATACGAGGAGTTCTTACATACACTATCTTTACTGCAACAAAAATATTTCAGAATATACACGAAACACAAAATTTGACATCATAATTAATTACCACTTCACAATTATTACACTCATGTTTCAGCACTAGCCTGGTCCCCAGGCCCCTCCTGGGGACCAGGCTAGTTTCAGCACCAAACTATACATATGTAAATAGCGTGTATTTAGCTTCATTCCCAGGCCCCGCCCATTTTTTGATTGCTTGCAGCATGGAGCCTGGAAACAGGGCTAGTGTGTGACAAAAGAGGGCGGCGGGCAGGCCGACTCACTGTTCTCATCCTCAACCTTGCTCTCCTTCTCCTTTGGAGGGAGGGTCTTCGTCACGTGAAGGAGGACCACTCTTCCACCGCTAGTGGTTGCTGCAAGATGGTTGGACTGGGCACAGGATGTGCAGCTAGTGTAGCCCTCCTCCCCCTCCTTTGGAGAGTAACGTGCCACCTCACTCAGCCGCTTAATCTCGTACAACACAATCTCCCCACCTCTTGTGACGGTTGCTATGACGTCAGTGTTGTATGAGTAAGAACTGCTCCCTTGCTCCAGCATTGCATCCTCTAATATACACATGCTGACAATGACATCCTTCTCGGATGAAAACCGCACCGTTCGTATCGGATAGTCAATCTCAACGTCTGTCACCTCTCGACTGTAGCTGAAGACTCTGTACAACAGGAGACCACCGTGAGGCAACTCACAGCTGTCATTAACTGTCTCCATTCCGCTCCCAGCACAACCGATGCTCACTGCCAACCGCCGACCACCATCCAGGGGGACAATGTGCTGGATTTCAGGTAGTAGCCCCTCAATGGAGGTGGAGAATTCATTCAGAGGTACACCATACATGAAGTGAGCGACTGCTGGCAAGGGGGCCGCAGTTGTTGCATCTCCTCCTTTAGATTCCGAGAGGACATCGAGCATGTTGCTGGGTGGGGCAGAAGTGGGCCCGGAGGACACAGGCATGGAGGGCAAGGGATAAGGGGGGAAGGCGCACAGGGGCTCAGTCAGGGGATCCCAATAATCCACCAGGGAATCTTCATGTGCTGGGACAGGCTTCAGTTTAGAGGACTCAGATTTTGGCTTCTCTGGCACTCTTCTCCTCCTGACGTTATGTATCATGAGCAGTGGTACTGCCTTCCCTTCCCTCACCAATGTGACTCCTGTTACAAGGACTGGAGAGGAACTCGAACGACTGGAGGACGAACTCTCGGGGTAGGCCAGCACAGAAAGGGCTGTCACGTGAAAGTTGTGTTTCTCAGATGGTTTGCTAGATTCCGCTTCAGCTTCCCTCAATTCTCTTTCTGCCAGTAACATTTCCTCCTCTTCCCAAAACTCCCTCTCACGGAAAGCCCATCTCTTCTCTCGCCGGAATCGACTGAAGCGGTATTCCCTGGCGTTGGAACACCTGTTCACGATCTTGTCAGTTATCTCCAGTTTGGCATGCTCCTAAGAACACAGAAGAATCAGTCACATCATTACCAAGGTGCTCCCCACAAACACAAAATCTTGAAACGTCCACACATACGCACACACTACCCCGGCAAGGTGCTCCCCACAAACACAAAATCTTGAAACGTCCACACATACGCACACACTACCCCGGCAAGGTGCTCCCCACAAACACAAAATCTTGAAACGTCTCTATGTGTGTCTACGAAGTATGCATGTGTACTCTACACAGATTCATTCTAAGACAGCCTATCTCATACATGTACTGTATCAATGTTGCAATGTATGGAATTTAATTCCAGAAATGTTTCTGGAACGTGTGGGAGGGTCTAGGTTTGAGACGGACTTAGTTCGCCAATGCAGTAGACATACTGTCCTACAACCTGTTTCATATGGCTTTGTGTTTCGGGAAAGAAGGGTAAGGGAAGGGGGTTGTTCCTGGAAGGGCTTCTGGAATCAAATGGAAGGCTATTGTCTGGGGTAACACTACATGTGTATTCCTCAAAATTCACACAGAGGATAAGCCACGTCTCACCAGGAGGTAGAGGGATCGATTCAGATCCCAGAGTGTAATGTGTCCCTGTCTGGTCGCAGTGGCTAGCAGCCCACAGTTGGCAGCTGTCGATATGCATGTCACAGAATCATCAGCACCTACACAGACCCTCGCAGGGTGTGTGCCCTCTGTCACAGCAGCTGGCACGTTGTCTGTGTGTTCTCCCCTCATGTACGGACACTGCATGGCATGACGCTCGTGTTCAGACCTGGTACACAGAGAAAAGAACATCGTGAGAGGTGAAGGGCTCATGAGGTTGGAAGATAGTTCAAGTGTCGAGGGTGATGAGATTACCAGGGTTCGTCAGTTGATTCCCAGCTGTGCAGGTAGACACGACAAGCAAAACATGACACTCTGTCTCCCTTGCCAGTCAGTGTGGCTGTAGGTGGGTTACACTGGGGGGAGGAGAGAGGAGGGAGGAGAGAGGAGGGAGGAGAGAGGAGGGAGGAGAGAGGAGGGAGGAGAGAGGAGGGAGGAGAGAGGAGGGAGGAGAGAGGATGGAGGAGAGAGGAGGGAGGAGAGAGGAGGGAGGAGAGAGGAGGGAGGAGAGAGGAGGGAGGAGAGAGGAGGGAGGAGAGGGGAGAGGAGAGAGAGGAGGAGAGAGGAGGGAGGAGAGAGGAGGGAGGAGAGAGGAGGGAGGAGAGAGGAGGGAGGAGAGAGGAGAGTAGAGAGAGGAGGAGAGGGGAGTGAACAGTGAACGTTAACACATAAACCAAAGAAAGGTGAAGCATACCCAGTGGTAGAAACCAGCTGAAGCCATGGTCTGCGGTACCGCCCATCTGAAGCGGGAACAACAGTGTAGAATCAATCGAGGTATTGACAATCAACACACAGACAACATACACATAGTCTTTGTGTGGCCATTTTGAGAGACTGAGCCTGCGCACTGCCTCACAGTACATCATTTTGGACTCGTTCACTGTCATCTCCGCTCCCTCCTCCAATCTAGCAAGGTGGGTGTGGTCTGGACGAAGCAACATCAGTCGCACATTGATGGCGGCTACAAGAGGGAGGGCAGGAGAGGGGGAGGTGGAGGGGGTGACAGCCGTGGTTCTGTTTCCACTGGGTTTCAACTTGGAGAGAATTTCTTCAAACAGTTCAGACAGTTGCTGCACAGGGCCTTGGAAGGACAGTGTCGCCCACTGAGAATAGACAGAGGAGGGAATCTGAAACAACTCTTTAACACAAAACGAAACATGAAACTAAATTCCAAAAAGTAACAAAACTAAGGAAGAGTAGACACTAATCAAGTTCCTATGATCACTGACAGGACTACAAACCTTGTTCTTCTTCTCAGAAAAATCTCTAGTTTTCTCTTTCATCCCTGCAGAGACTCCTGTCTCCAGCTGCTTCAGGACGGAAGCTGCCAGCGTGGACTTGATGTTGGGAGACAAGGCCTGCAGCTCCTGTACTAGAGGGGGAACCTGCACCAAACGCAAGTGTGTCAGCAGTGGCACTAATCTGTCCTATGAAAGTGTCGTTGTTATATACACCTCTTAACAAATGTTACTACCTCTTGAAGTTAACAACTACTAACTCTGGAAGGTTCAATTTGGCACTTTTTACAGATCCAGTACTTTACAATATCATCAGGTGATAATGGCACGGCAACTGGACTAGTCTGGACCCCAGACCTTACTCCCACGGCCAGAAGAATCTGGGGTCCAGACTACAGCTGGACGAAACCATGGACACCCAGCATGTCACTCCCAGTAAGCTCCACACCACAATTGTGTGCGAACTAGTTGTTGTGTGATATTGACCAGTAATAGGGCCTATTATAAATAAGGGCTGCGCACCTGTGCCACGGGTACTTCAATGCAGACCTCATCAGTGGGTTTGGACGCTGCAGTTTGCAAGATGGTTTTCAGCATTACTGAACCTCCGATGGTGCCCCGTGCCCCAAGTCTCTTCCCCTGCACGACCACCAGCTTGGACGTGGAGGGATGCGCCAAGCACAAGACAGTGGGAGGGGAGTCATCCTTTGACACAGGCGGAGATGCAAGGTCTGCAGAAGTGATATGTTGCAAGTGTTCACGTGTGCACAATTCAGTATATGGATCAATACAGATCGAGTTTTGTTGTGGTGGAGTTATCGTGGTAAAGGGTTACCTGTGGAGAACAGCTCTACTCCTGATGTGAGGTCGAGACATCTAGCTCCCCCACTCCTGTCGGTCGCAAGGAGACAGTTTGTCGCCGGGAGGAATGTCAGCAAGTGGGGAGAAAAGGCTCTTAGGTCGAACGAACCATCTTCTCTCAGCTCCATTTCAAACTTTAACTCTTTATGTCCTCTTTGGGTTAAAAATTGAGTCCCAGTTCCATTCCGCATCGGACTCAAACACGAACGCAGAGTATGTCGTACTCGAACAAGCGGCAAAAGAAGAGGAGTGCACAGCTTAGGAAGAGGTATCATGACTCTAGAGCAAAAGAGAAGCAGCCACAGAAGCAGCAAGACAGATCTACAGACTCAAAACCAACAGTGAAGGAGGACATTGGAAGACTGCACACGGCATCCAACAGTGACAAGAGTCCATCTGTATGTTGGAATTGACCAAAGGTGTGTTAGAAAGTCAGTTATAATTTTTTTGAAATGACAGATCAGGGATAGAGTCCCTCCAGACACTCGGCCAAACGATGGGGAAGTGAAGTCTGACCACCGAAAGTATGCTAGACGGAAACTGGTCAGCAACTGGGATCGCTATGAAGATGGCAAGTTCTGCATATTGTGAAAGTTATCACTGTTCTCATTCAACATTACCCTGTGCTGTTTGCAGATGATGATGGTGAGGGAGGGGGGCAGGAGGAGAATGAGGAGCTACAGAGGAGGCTGGTGCAACTCCTCAATCTGCCCACTGCACTGCCCAGTGGAACTCTCCTCACTGAGGACGCTGAACAGAGCCATGCAGATAAGGTAAAAGTGCCACCTGTTAAGAAATAAGTCATTTGTGCCTTGCATAGCTAACGAGCCTTGTTCTCAGGCCAAACAGGTCTTTTATTTTTTAGTTGGTACTGTCAAAGAATTAAATGAGAACAAAGTTACTTCAGTTTGAATGGCAGAAATGGCCTCAGAACAAAGTGTCTCCACGGCCAGTTCTTGCATTGCAGCTGTTCACCAGAGCATGTTCTACACCATCTCTGTCACTGTCCCACAGAGCTCGTTCCTCTCCCTGGACTGCAACGCTCTCGCTGAAGCGTTATCTTCCCTCCCACTACATAAGAGGCTGGACATCAGTCTTGAGCTGCTAGAACTTGGCGCCGACACCTCACACTGTAGTACGGAAAACAGAACTTTAAAAACTGAAGTGGAAAATTTGGATCTAGCCGTAGCTTGCAGTTCCAAGTCCTTGGATAAGACTACAAAACAACAGTTTAGTTTCCAATTTACACAAGAATTACCTGATAGTTCTCTCCACAAGTCTAGAGACGTCTTGCTTGGCACACGTGAGCATGCCCTGGGTCTGTCTGATGCCACAACAACAGATGGAGACGAGGAACTGGATAAGCTCCTAACAGCAGACACACACCCACAAAGAACATCCGGTGGTATGAGAGAAGTGACTAGCGTGGCTACTGATGACTCTCAGTTGAGGACCCCCACACACAGCAACACAACCTCATTGGTCGGAACAGTCGGTGACCAGCTGGCTACTGACCCTGAACTGGATGACATACTGGATGAACTACTAGCATGACTTCAGTCACACACTCCACAACTGTATATCAGAGAGTCGGAAGACTCAAAAATACGCTAAAAGCTCAGCTGTTCTCTTTGAGTGCTTTTAATAAATTATTTGAAACAGATACCATTAATTTTTCTCTACCAAGCTATTTTTTTTGCTTGCAATACTCAAGTATGTGGATATTTAGTACTGCATATAGGGTGGACACTTTTTCACTAATGGACCACCCACAGTATACATTAGCCTCATAACCAGGCCTCCCATCACTTCCAGTATGTCTGTATTTGCATGTTGAAAGCAATCAAAGTCTGGAGATGCTGAAATTCTGGAAATGCAGCTACCATGCATGCCAAAACTAATGAACTTGGTTGCTTCATTGCCATACACTATACAATTTGTGACGGATGTGTGAAAGAGGTGTGGCTGTGTTGTGGTGTGGCTACAGATGTGTGGGGGTGTGAGTGTGTGGGAGTGGTTCTCCCAAGGTGGGTGTGGGAGGAAGAGAGAGGGGAGGCTGCACGGGGGAGTTTGGGGGGAGGGCTCATTGGCATGGTAGGCATGGTCCAGTCATCCTTGACCACCTGCACAGTGAGGTCGTTCAGCTGGCTAGCTAGTCGGGAGGTCACCTGCATTAGTACCTCCTGGAGGGAGGAGAGGAGGAAGAAGGGACTCACTGATAGGCAATTGGAGAAGGTTCAAAGACATGCTGTGCTTTTGGTGACCAAAAGTGCATTTGGACTGATTGAGTCATCAACATAGAAGACAGATCATACACGGCCCACACAGTGCAGTTAGTAGCTTCATGCTAAATGGCTCATGTACTTGGAAATAGCCATTTAGGCAGAACACAGTGATGCATACATATCCCCGGTAGCAATGCTAGGAAGACACTTAGGTAAATATCCCCTGGTAGCAATGCTAGGAAGACACTCAGGTAAATATCCCCTGGTAGCAATGCTAGGAAGACACTCAGGTAAATATCCCCTGGTAGCAATGCTAGGAAGACACTCAGGTAAATGTTCAGGAAAGAGGAAAGATCATCACCTGTTCATCTGCGTCTCTTCTCACTCGCACATGCAGTGATCCAGCCTGCAGAATAGCAACAAGAAACAATCGCACTCACAGGTGCTGGCCAGTACACTCACACGGCCATGGTGCTGGCCAGTACACTCACACAGCCATGGTACTGGCCATGACACTCACACAGCCATGGTGCTGGCCGGTACACTCACACAACCATGGTGCTGGCCGGTACACTCACACAGTCATGGTACTGGCCAGTGACACTCACACAGCCATGGTACTGGCCGGTACACTCACACAACCATGGTGCTGGTCGGTACACTCACACAGCCGAGGTACTGGCCGGTACACTCACACGGCCATGGTGCTGGCCATGACACTCACATAGCCATGGTACTGGCCAGTGACACTCACACAGCCATGGTACTGGCCGGTACACTCACACAATAATGGTGCTGGCCGGTACACTCACACAGCCGTGGTACTGGCCGGTACACTCACACGGCCGTGGTGCTGGCCACGACACTCACATAGTTCCCAAAGGCTATGGTCCAGAAGTGTTCATTCTTCAGTTCCAATACACCATCCAATGTGGAGGCCTAAAAACAACAACATACCACAGCTATGACATCAACAAAGGAAAGAGCTTTACAATACTGGCAAAGGGGAATAATTGTATGTTGGTAACTTCACTGAAAATAAAACACATTCTCAATTCCCCCACACCCCCCCCCCCCCAAAGTACAAATAGGGGGTCACTCCTTGGCAGTTCTTGTAACAAAGACAGTTTGGTACAAAAACTTGAGTGGTATGAAGGACATTTTGAGGTAGAGCAAGACAGTTGTTGACCTACCTCTCTCAGTGATTTGTCCAGAAGAGGGAGAACGTGTTCTGGTGCAGTCTTGGGAGGGGGAGGAGGGGGAAAGGGGAGGGGAGGAGGGGGAAGGGGGAGGGGAGGAGGGGGAAGGGGGAGGGGAGGAGGGGGAAGGGGGAGGGGAGGAGGGGGAAGGGGGAGGAGAGGGAAAGGGGAGGAGGGTACGCGGCAGTGAGGGAAAGAGGGGAGGAAGTGAGGGAAGGAGAGAAAATTTAATAAAAGATACCTTTCTCATCACTAACACCAGAAGCTCTTACAAGGATAAGTCTAGCATTCTAGTAAGTAGCAAGAAAGCAAACCAGCTCGTACCAGCAGCAATATCTTTCCACTGTAGATACTGAGGGGGATCATGGTGCCGCAGATGAGAGCTGAGTTGAAGAGAGCACCAGCCACATCAGCAAGATAGAGCTCACTGAATTGAGGGAGATGACCCTGTCAATCATTTAATTTTAGAAGTACATGCTAACGCAGACTCACTCGACATCAATGACTATCTTTGCTGTGATGACAGAGAAGGCCCCGCCCACTGCCAGTAGGGCTAGGGGGTCCAGCTTCGAGAGCAGCAGCCGCCCAAGAGGAGGAGAGAAACTGCAAACGCTGGGAGTAAGGTTACCTCTGTCACTTGAGATTCTCAAGATTCTATACTTGTTAGTCACCTGTGGCCCAAATCATTCAGCATATTCTGCAGCCAATTTGGAGTAGCAGCTGTCGTGCCAAAGAGAATAAAGATTACATCACAGATTGATTAGTCAATCTATCATCCTACCTACCCACCCAGCCAACAGTGCCATTCCCAAATTAGGCATGAAAAATCAATTTTCCAACTGTAACCTAGGTTACCCACTACCCACCTGAGCTAATCAATATTGATGTGACACAGGAAGGAAGCTACCTACCCACCCACACGTCTCCAACCTTCAGCAACATGCAGCAATGGCCTGTTTGTGACACCGCAAGTGACCATCAAGTGTACCGCCAGTCCCAGACATGTGCCTAGCAGCATGTTCTCTCTGCACAATACAACAAAACCAGTATACTTGGCTTGCATACCCTTGTATACCTGTATTCTTGAGGTTCATGCTGAGATGGAATCGTGTCTTACGTTGTCACTGGCGGAGGTTCAAACACTCGTTCCATGCTGTGGAGGAGAGTATTGAGAGTAAAGACTGGAGCTATTCCAACAATCAGTGCGTGGCTGACCTGTGTTTAATAAGGTTAGTTCCAAACAGCACGAGGAGGATGGTGGAAGAGAACACAGCCAGAACATTCACCCTCTCCAGTCTAGCCAGATACATACATGGTAGTACATAAGTGTGCACACACACAGACACACACACACACGCATGCACACACATGCACGCACACGCACGCACACACACACACACACACATACACACACACGCACGCATGCACACACACACATATGCACACACACACAGCTTGTAAAGCTGTGACTGCTTTGCCTTGCAATCAAATATCAGGGGACAGGCTGGCTTTCCCAAGAACACAAGTACCAGACAAAACATGCACAAAAGCTCCATCTCTTTGTCTCAGAGTGGCTTCCTGGAATCCTCTATCAGCACTTCCCCTATCCTGACCCCAAGGTGAAGGTCATTTTCCCAGCAGAGTACTCAGAGATTCATCTTAATGCAGTACATTTGCTATACTCCTCTAGTCTCATTCCCAGGCCACCCACATGGCCTGGGAATGAGGCCTAAGGCTCCCCCTGCAATGAAGAAGGGAGAGCCTGGCTTAGAAACAAGGGTATCTTTATAGCCTCCAACTAGCCTAGTTATCAGACCTTCACTACTTCCAGTATTTCAGTGCAAATGAGAGGAGAGGGGAAGGCCTGGGAGAACTTGGAACGAGAATACCATTATAGCTTTCTACATTACAGGTCTCAGTTCCCAAACCGAGTATGGAAAAGCAGGAAAGGATTACCGTACTGCAAGTGACAGAAAACTGGACGGGAGGAGCTGGAATCAAGGCTAGGTCTCAGTACCATGACCCACAAACAATCACTACGATCAAAAGCTCATGGTTATCATAAACCTCTTGTTGTGACACATAACGCACCCATAGGAGAACTTTGGGCTAGGCTTCTGCTTGGAGGCCCAGATAGACACCAGACATGTTAGCAAGCTGGAGGAACGAGAAATACCAGCGCTACAAATGGATACATGTTAGCTCCACGCCAAATTGGTACTGAGTGGTCACCTGCCAATGTTGAAGAGGGTGAGGTATGCAAAAGAGGTGAGGGCTACAAGTGTGTGTGTGGGTGAAAGAAAACAAGAGGCAAATGTTGGTGCTGTGCAGCTAGCTATGGCCACTGTGAGGCATGAATGGCAGTTTTGATGTGTGTAGCAGAAACTAAGAAGCTGCTGGCTTTCTCTTAAAAGTTCTGTTAGCTAGCTAAGGCCACTATTGTTGCATATTAGTTTCTCATCCCCTGCCTGCATGCTTTTTGGGGACCCGCTTCGCTAATCCCTTACATTAAACTGCCATCTTCTCCACAGAACACACTACAGTTCCATCCCACTAAGGTAGCCTCGTTCCCAGGTTCTCCCTTACGACCAGAAGAGGTGGAGCACAGGAGAGGGCCTAGGAAAGTGGTTACCACAAATGAATGTGACTATAGAAGTATCTGTGATCCATTCATGTAGTCAATCAACTAGCATGTAGGATCTAATCTCGCGGGCCAGACTCTCACGTGCGGAGAGTCTGGCCCGCGAGACTAGATCCTACATGCTAGTTGACTACATGAATGGATCACAGATACTTCTCGTCACATTCATTCGCCTGCGAGACTATGTAGGATCTCTCCTTCCTCACCTAGGCTGTTTGTCGTATGACACCAGTAGAAAAGCATAGCAGAGAAGGGCAACACTAGAATCAAAAGTATCATCACCCGCCATGACTGAATGAAGGTGAGAGCACATTTCATTAACTCACTTCCTAAAATTAACACACCCTCGAGAGAGAGAGAGAGAGCCAATGCGATCATAGTCCCTTACACCCACCTTTTTATATCGAACAGAAGTGCTGAATACATTGAAAAGGTCCTTCACAGGCGATATAAGCATGATGAACGTCAGATGACAGATGGACGTCAGGACGTTTAACGTGCGTTCCAATAAATGCACACCACACCATCAGGATTACTAGGGATTTCCCCTTAGTCTTAGCTATGCCTCTTACAAGGATGGGCAGGTGGACAGTGATCTATGGGCTAGTGGGGGTCGAGTTGGCAGCCTTTGGCGGAGTATACTACATCTGGAATGGTCTCAACAGAAGCCAAGGTACAGGAACAGCAAGCAGTCAACATGACCAGTATGTGCCAATATTCATACTCCACCCACCCAACAGACTACAGAAGATGGATGCACCACCATCACCCAAGAATATTGGAAAGTAACTAACCCTTTTACCTCATCTCTATGATCATGTGTAAGGACGTTAGCCTCGTTCCCAGGCCTTCCCACCGTCCAGTTTTTGATCACTTGCAGTATGGAAAAATAGATGCTACAAGCGATCAAAAACTGGATGGTAGGAAGGCCTGGGAACAAGGCTATAAGGACGTATTATGATTACTACCCACCCCTTTAGCATTCTACTGGTCTTGCACACTGGCTGGCGTTCATGATGCTAAAGAGAGGGACTTGATGGCCTGGGACATACCAAACAGGAAGAGATGACAGTGAAATATGCTGAACTTTGCAATCATTGAAGAACCAGATACACAAACCAAACGTTATAATCAAACTAGACAATTCACAGAAACCAGAAGAATAATAAATTATTAACACATGTATGTTTCTCTGCAGCTGACATATTATAGGTGTGTGTGTGCGTATGTGTTTGAGCTATGACACACCATATTTCATTCAGGTCTGGAGTCCATGCGGTGGAAAGATCTTCCGATCTTCTTTCTGTTAGTGATGACCATATTTTTCAGGGCTTCCTGTCTGCCACCCTCCTTGTGATCATAGATACAGCTGTGCTGCTCAGGCAATCGATGTAGGAAACAGAACACATATCCTGGGGGAATAAATATACTTTCCGTGTCACTGCATGCACATGAAACCTACTACTATATCACTACTGAGGTTGTCAGGAAATACAAACCAGATAATAGCAAATTACAAGAGGCATATTTTAAGAACAAGCAACAGCATGTCCTCCTGTGCAAACCTTCTACTTGGAGTGTGACTCACCACATTTACAGCCTCCCAGTTCCCTTTGTGCTAGTTCAAGCTTTGTTTTACATGTCCAGCACCGTTTTTTATTCTTCTGGATTAGCCTTTCAACTGGAAGAAATACATCTCCACTCTCTTCCTCCTCCTTTTCCTGACGCTGCTTCTCCTCGGACCTTGGCTCTTCTTTCTTCTCCGAAGTGTTGTTCAATTCTTCACTTGAGGCAGAAGGATAAAGACCAAGCTGTTCAAGCAGCCGTGAGGATGACGGTTCCCCGCCCTCAGCCTTAGAAGCTTTCACTTTTTGAAGATAGTCTACAAATGTAGAGATATAAACAGGGCTAGTAAGGTAAGGGGCAGGATAATTTCAACAGGTTGCATTTGCGACTGGACTCATCACGTAAAACTGGCATAATTAAAGCATCAATACTAAACCTGAAGCTATGCCATATGCCCACATTTGGCTGGAAAGACTCACCAATCTTGAGTGTTAAATTATACCACCCAAAAGGCACATCACCCAAAAATTTGTGTTGAAATGGCCGAACAAAGGCACATAATTTGCCAGTTTTGACACTAGCCCCGGCCACAAAGAGCCAATGTGAGTGTCTTGCGGAAATGGAAGTAGCTTCACAACCATCTCAGACACACCATTTCCAGTGATCACCCCCTTCGCACTACTTACCTTGGTAGCACTTGGAGCACAGGTTCATTGTCTGGGGCGACCTAGTGGGAGTAAGGATACGCTGCCACACTAAAGACATACGGAGAGATGACTACCAACTTGGCCTGAATAGCCAAGTCAGCAGTTTTCCTTTCTCTCGCAATTGGCCGTATTTAAACGCAAAAAGGACTGGAATATCTTACCCCCAAAATCCACAGTGACACCTCTTAGGTTGGTCTTCACCAGCTTCTGCCATTTCTCTGTCCCCTAGAGCACACCGGCAGTCGACTCAACAGCCACAGCAGCGGTCAGTGTATGTTGTTTTAACTCAATTACATTCTTCTCGCCCAGCAACAGGAAATGAATTTCGTACTAACTAACGAGCTGGTGTAGGAGGCCAGCCTGGCCTTCCGCGTACCGAACGCTGGTTGCCTAGGCAACGCAGATATTTATAGCTGTGGTCGTTAGTGTACAGACAGTTTCGCACGAGTGGACACCATGCAGTCTTCGGTTTCACTTGGTAGATCTAATTCGCGCTCATCTGCCGACTACAGCAGACACCTGAGATCGGCTCGTGAGAAGCACGACGAGCTAGTCTGGGTGAACAAATGGTACAATCCCGACGACCTGCGCAGCTCCGCCCCCGTGCAGAGGCACAAGGTTTTGGCCCAGCCCCTCCCCGAACTCTCCTCCCTCCCCTCCTACTGGGTTCCCCTCTCTGAGGCGCCGCTCAAGTCTTTTTCCCGCGCAGCAGAGGAGAAGCACATTCACGTTTCCTCTCCTTCTTCCCGCTGCGAGGAGTGGTCTACCCTCAGGCAAATGCTTCCCTCCAAGGGACAATGCAAGCGGTGTTCCCACCCCAAATGGGGCACATGGATGTCCACACCCTCTACATGGTCCACAAAGAACCTGACACGCTTTCCCCACATTAACAGCCCAATGACTGAGTGAGACAATATTGTAGAATATCTAGACTAGGGTAGCTCAGTTTGTGATGTGTCATGCAGGCATTTTGTCAGCAGATACTGGAGACAAACCTTATTCATACACATACGCTCTCTTCTCTCCCACTTGCAGCTATGTGGATGATATGCACTTGACTAACAGGCTATTCAAGCTATACTAACTCGGAGTGAACAAAATGAATGACTTGTGTGCTTTGTCTTTGTCTTTGTGAATCACTTTATTTTACATAAACTTCTGATGTTATCATGATGTTACACTTATAGAAAGAGTATATTATATAAATCTGTGATTGTTGCATTAAAAACTACCCAGTGCCAATATCTTGACTCTCGGCTAGAAGTACCTCCCTGTTTTCATAAGTCCAGAATCCATTCAGATCTGTTAGTATGCTGATCACTGTGTCTCCCTGGCCACTGTGACACAGAGAATCACGTACACACAGAACATGGACATCATTACTCACTAATAAAATGCAAGCAAATTAAATACTGGTGACTAATTTGAGTGGGCATGCACTACATACGTTACAGACTTGAATTTCTTGTGCTAGATTGGTCCATGCATTTATTTGATTAAGTATGGCAGGGGTAAATGGACTCCAAAGCTGAAACTAGATCAGGGTCCTTTTTGCTTCACACCTGACCTTTTGATGAGGTCTTGTAGGGTAATCCGAAGTGGGTCAGCGGGCTTGACCATGTCAAAAAGTTCATCCTGCAGGACATGTTGCATTTGGTCAACAATAACTACCCATTGTTAGGAAAGCTCACCTTTATATCCTCAAATTTCACTGGCTCATGACCATGCACCTTCATCTGTTCTTGAATGGCCTATTCAACAAAGCAAAACAAACAGCATTGAATAATACATCAGTTATTGAGTGCAAATACACAACTCATACCCTAAAGAAGTAGTTCAGGGTGAATGCATCCAGATAGCCTTGTCCTCTGATGTCCACTAGTCTGAGCAAATACTGCAATGCCTATAGATCACAAACAAATCATCAACACATACACAGTAAATAAAATGGTGCAAAAACACACCTGGGGTTCCTTACGATTCTCCATTGCTAACACAAAATCAAGATACGTCTTATAGTCCTGAAATAATAAAACATTACATCCTGTAACAAGAGACACAGCCCCACCCTAGTTTTTCTAATGTTGTGCTTGACATACCACCTCCCCATCATAAGTAAGACATTCTTGGAACACTCGATCCACAAACACCTTGGTCAGAGTACCTGTACCATATCTAAACAACAAGTGATACTTTCGTTACAAGTTTTGTAAAGGATTATAGCATGTCAGTAAACAGTGTATTACCTAAGAAGTTCTTCTTTGTTGAGCATACCGTTATGGTCGGTGTCCAAACTCAAATATTGTCCTGCAGTTAGGCCAATATATATTGCTGGTGTTGGCATATGTACGCTCTCAGTTTGGAACAGCTGCCAAAATGCATACCATAAACTCTAAGAGCTGAAGGGGCTGAAAACCAGTTGGTCTCCTGAGCTTCTTTTGACAGTTCTTCATCTCTAAGCTGGGGAGACAGAATAGTATCTCATTTACTCAATCGGGTTCAAAGGTGAATACTATTTTTAGCACGCCCTAATTGCCACGTCGAATGCGCCACGCAGATCTGGGGGACGTACGCCCATCTAAACACTGCCTCCGCTGTCTTTTAAAAACGTGCTGCGGTTACTGATGGTAAACAAAAGATTAGGTGGAAGCAAACAGCAGAAAAGCAGCAAGCAAAGCCAAAGAAATGGGAAACTGGGTATCTAAACTGAAGGGATTGCTGGAAAGCCTCGGAAAATCGGAGGCGCGAATCCTTATGCTGGGTCTGGACGCCGCAGGCAAAACGACCATCCTCTACAAGCTGAAACTAAACGAGACCGTGTCCTCCATCCCAACCATCGGCTTCAACGTCGAAACAGTGTCGCCAGTCAAGAACGTCACCTTCACTGTGTGGGACGTCGGCGGGCAGGACAAGATCCGCCCGCTGTGGAAGCACTATTTCCACAATACGGAGGGACTGGTCTACGTGGTGGACAGCTCGGACAGAGAGCGACTGCACGAGGCGAAAGAAGAACTGTTTTGGATTTTGGACTCGGACGAGATGAAGGGCGTTCCCGTGGTGGTGCTGGCGAACAAGCAGGACTTACCAAATGCGTGTTCCTCGTCAGAAGTGGCCGCTAAGATCGGTCTGCAGCAGGTAAGAACGCACCACTGGTTCATCCAGGGCACGTGTGCCGTGTCAGGAGACGGACTTTTGGAAGCAATGACCGAGCTTGGCAAACTGGTAAAGGAATTTAAAAAGAGTCGAAGATAGATGCTCACCCATCTCTAGATACTATGATTGCACATATTTTAAATCCACAAAACTCTTTGCTTTTCGATGTCAACTAATCAAGAACACATGTATCACCTTTCTTTATTGGTCTATTACATTGCACTGTTGTTGGTTACATGATACTATTGTGCGATGAGTTGTGTACATTGTACTGTTATTGCTGTATTATCAAGAGAATTAATTTTTTATTCCACTGACCTCCAGTAAATCATCCAAGAAACCACATGCCAAGATGTCTTGAATCTTGATTTTTCCTGTATATACAGTAAAATGTTTGCAACAAAATATGACACCAGAGACAGAAAAACAAACATTTCTTTGCCTTGGCCAAAAAAAAGAGAGGGAAAGAATTGCTATTTTAGGTCCATGCACTACCTGTACGCATTGGGTCCAGAAAGAAAAAGAACTTGCGGACAGCAGTGCACACATAGAAGGAGTAGAAGGACTCTTCGAGGCAGTTGAGCTGGGGTAGCGTTGGTATGAGTTCCAAAATGTAGTTCTCTAAATCCTAGCCAAAACATCAAAGAACTTTAATAGCATGCTACAAGGATTATTAGGACAATGATTGTTCTCGTTGCTATGGTGCCAAAAGTGGTGTGCACATGACAGGACTCACAGATTCTTTCAGATAGCCAAGGCCTTGTATGTCAAATAGACTGAGACCAATGCGTGTCTGTTGCAACCACACTGTAGGATGTATGTTTGGTAACACGCCCTCATATTCAGGACACACAGGAGCACACGCTCAGTTCAACTCACCCTTTCTCATAATGTAGGAAAATAGCTGTGCTATTGATACCCTGGGGGTAGCCAAATAAACTAGTGGGGCAGTGAAGTACACCAGGAAGTCATTTACCTACCTCCCATAAGGGTCATCCCGCAAGAGCTTGGTGAAAACCTTTGCTGTGAAGAAGCAACTGCACGACAACAGAATGGAAGGTAATAGATGGCATTTCCCACACATTCAAGCATTAAGCAGTGAAACACGACACAGGATTATTATAATCTTGCTCCCAGGCTCTCCCTCATGTGCCGGTCTTTTCCAAACCTTGGGAAAAATAAGATTGTTTCTTACTGGCACTTCTCTGACACCTGTTCTTGTATCTTCATAAAGTCAGTAAAACCAATCATCTGTAATGTAGCACACATGTATTGATGAAAAAAATGCTTTCATCTTTTGTAAAGTGGTAGCTTACATTGCAAGTGTATGTAGTAGAGCAGTGTTTATGCAGCCACACACATGCAGCCACATGGGTGGAGAAACTCACTCTCTCACATACCCACCAGTCTAACAAGCTACACATGTGCAGCCACATGGGTGGAGATTTAGAGTGGTAACTCACTCTCTCACATACCCACCAGTCTAACAAGCTACACATGTGCAGCCACATGGGTGGAGATTTAGAGTGGTAACTCACTCTCTCACATACCCACCAGTCTAACAAGGTACACATGTGCAGCCACATGGGTGGAGATTTAGAGTGGTAACTCACTCTCTCACATACCCACCAGTCTAACAAGCTACATAGTCCATCTTTCATCCTCACTTTTCTGGAGGGAGAAAGATGGTCTAGCTCGATTGACTATTAGCATACCTGCTCTTCTCCAACATCAGGTGGTGTATGTTTCTCTTCCAAGATTGACCACAGTTTCTGAAAAATAAAATCAAGCAAGGTCATCTTGTTTCATGGGTATCATCTTTGTTGTTAAGAACTCAAACCTGTAGTTCCTCATTATCCATTAGTTCTGAACTTCTTCTCTGCAGAAAAGTAGCTCTGTGGAATAAAGCATAGGCCCACACTGTCTCATTCTTGGGTGGAACTTAGAGTTTCAAACACAATATAGACAAAGGAGAAGCAATAGGGTGGAAGCAAAGTTTAAATGGTGAATTCAAGAAGGTTCAATCACCTGGCCTCTTCTCTGAGTTTCTGCTGTAAGACCTGGTCATCTGTGGGAGGCTACATTATAAAAGAGAATTAGCTATTTCAATGTCTGTTATATAGCATGTAGCTAAGACAGTATTTAAAATGGAGCAATTGTTTCTGTTCCACATCAAATTAAAGTATTTATTCCCGCACTGGAATCATGCCCCGCCTTTACAATTGCACTGTTCAGCATTCCAGAGAGGAGAAGCCACAGGAAAAAGGCTATCTTCCAGTGGCTTCACTTTGTGCATGTCTTGTTCTAGGACTGGGTACAGCACTATGCTGTGTATAAGTTCCTTACCTTAGAATAAAATTTTGGAATGAGAGAGTATTTTTTGTCTTCGTCTTGGCCCTTGAATTGGGTATAGTATTCCTCCAGTAATTCTTCATCCCCTTGTGACTCTGAAATACCACAATCCCCTTGTTGTGACTCTGAAATACCACAATCATGAACATAATTTTCAAATTCGAGTAAACAATTTGACCCCACCCCCATCAACGACAACAAACCTCCACTTTTGGATGAATGGGCTTCATTAAACTGCCTCAGTTTCTCAGCCCAGCGAGATCCACTCATCACGTCAGTCTAGACGGCCTTCGAATTTTATTTCAATTAACGCCCACCAGAAGCAAGTAACGGCAAAGCCAGCAATATGCCTTTGATATGCAGCCTGGATAACGATTATGGAATGAGGGTGTGCATACTAAACTACTAATGAATAGCGATAGGTAGTGCTGTTTACAAGTTAGTCTGAGCATGGACGAGAACCAGGAGCGGCTGGAGCAAACCGGGTGGAGAGTCATGTTGGAGGGCGTGCAGGAACACTGGCTGGGCAGCTTTCTCCTGAACCTGATCGGGTACGGACTCGTCATCCTCCCGGCGGCACTGCTTATCAGGCGGTGGAAACGGTCCCAGCTGGTGCAGAAAGGTATGTAAATTATTTATGTGGGTTGGTGCATACCTTATGCAAGTGTAGTACTGTACTAAATAGGACCACTATGTATTGCTGCAGGACAGGGGCCAATCTATGCTACTTTGCGACTTCTGGTGTTTGGGGATCCTGCCCCGGAGGAGGAGAAGATGGAAGAGGGAGCAGGTCTAGAGGCATCATCATCGTCAGATCCGACAGCTGAACTCTCAACAGCCCAATACTGCATACGACTGATATTATGTATATGTGGACTGCAAGCAGCCTACCTAACATGGGGTGTGTTGCAGGTACGCCTCTGACCATAATTTGTAGTGGCTTCCACTAAAACCTACGTACCCCAGTTGTGTTGGCTCTCTGAGTCTCATGTCTTGCTGAAACACAATCCGTTTAAGATTCCTCGTAGCAAGGATGAGTGCTTGGTTTCAAGGGATATTTATTGGTATGCATTCCTTTTGATTGAGTGGCATAATTAGGATATGTTTTATGGTACCTTCCTCATACCAACAGGAGCGGGTGATGACTCATGAATATGGTGGTGATAAGTTCACCAACTCTCAGTTCCTGGTGTTTGTGAATCGTGTGTTGGCCCTGGTTGTTGCAGGTCTCTATATTATGCTTAAAAAACAACCCAGACATGCGGCTCCATTCTACGAGTATTCCTATGCCTCCATCTCCAATACACTCAGTAGTTGGTGTCAGTACGAAGCCCTCAAGTTTGTTAGTTTTCCGACTCAGGTTCTAGCAAAAACTTCCAAAGTGATCCCTGTCATGATCATGGGGAAGGTTGTTTCCAACCGGACCTACCCCTGGCAGGAGTACCTCACTGCCTCCATGCTGTCTATGGGCGTGGCTCTCTTCCTGCTTGCTGCCGATCCATCTGCTACAAAGCATGCGTCGACAGAAACCACATTTGCTGGTGTTGTCATTCTTCTGGGCTACATGGCGTTTGACAGCTTTACCTCCAACTGGCAATCTGAACTGTTCAGGACATACAAGATCTCAACAGTGCAGTGTATGTTTGGTGTCAACCTATTCTCATGCATCTTCACCGTTGGGTCCCTGCTTTTCAGAGGAGCCTTCTTCTCTTCACTGTGGTTCCTTTCTCAACATGTGGATTTTGCATTCGATGCAGCAATTCTCTCCATCTGTTCTGCATTTGGACAACTGTTTATATTTTACACCATCAATGCCTTTGGACCGCTGGTCTTCACACTCATCATGACCATACGTCAGGCCGTGAGCATCCTGCTCTCCTGCATCATCTATGGACACACACTCACCTTCCAGGCCATGATTGGCATCGGGATCGTGTTTGTGGCATTATTTCTCAGGACATATTTCAAGAGCACACAGAAGAAAAGCCCCAAATGAGGATGGAGATTCTCAATATCAGATGACTATAGATTTGCTGATATATAATTATATATATATTTGCATGTACAGGTCTACAGAAACAATTTTGCAGGGTTGATAGAATATTATGAACATGTACAGCCAGTCTCCTCTATAATGGATTCTGAAATTGAATGTGTACAGCAACTATCTATTGGGCTGGTTACTTGTTCTGTCACTGTTCTGGACCTTCCAGATGGGATCGTTACTTGAGGCAGACTTCTTAAGAGCCTGCATTATTTCTGCATTCCGCTTCTCTATTTCAGGCAGCCTTTCTAATTCCTCTGGAGGCAACCTCTGCATTACAGGACAAACAATGGGCAGCACTAATTAGAAGTGTCCCTTCACTATCGGTGCCTACCTTCATCATGGTCTCCTTGCTGGGGACTATCGCCTTCATGAGCCCCCATCCAAGCAGCACCACCCCTCCAGTCACTGCTATAGGCATCAGCTTCCAAACAACACCAGCCATGTAGACATCGACTGTCATAGTACTTTGCACGTGTACAATTTAATTGCAGGGATTTCCCCATTACATAACCAATATTGAAATATGTTCTATACTAAAACGGTTACAAATCCTCCTTCCTGTCAATCTTTAGTAATTCTACTTCAAAAATAAGAGTTGCACCACCTGCAAAGGAACAGAAAATAAAGACGCTGGAAATAACCAAAATCAGGTTGGTATAACTTTGTTCTCCTTACCAGGGATCTTGGGAGGGGCACCCCGGTCACCATAGCCTAGCTCAGGTGGGATAACAAGCTTTCTCTTCTCTCCAATACACATGCTGCAAAATGTACAACACACATCCTTATTGCACAGGAACACTTAATATGCTTTCAGATGATAGACAAACTATTTTCAAACATAGTTGTCTAAAAGGTCTTTCATCAGCTACAAAACTCAAAGGCTGACCCACACAAAAGTGACTTAGCACTCAGTGTATGTCAGTCCTTCCATTCTGAAGCTAATGAGAAACTAGACTTCAGCCCAAATTCTCGAGGCCATTTCTTTGGATACCACTGTGAAGAGAACTCACTTTAGCAATCCTTGATCCCATCCTGTAGTGAACAAAACGGAGAAAAGAAGTTCAAAACCATTATTAGAAGCAATGCCTAAACTAGTGAGGCCACACCCAACATGGTATACCTTTGATTACTTGACCGACTCCTAGGGTGAAGTCAAATGGTTGGTTGCGCGACAAACTACTGTCAAATTCACTACCATCCTCAAGCGTTCCCTGAAGATGGTAGAATTATGGACAATCATATCATCATCTCGTGCATATGAAGGGCAGATATGTTTGCAAGTAGCTACCCTTCACTTTCCTCCTGCAGAACTCACGACATAATGCATAGACAGCCTGTCTCCCTTTTTGGAACGCATTTCACAGACTTCTGGACGCTTTTTTACGCCGATCTGTAGTCCTCCCTTTCCTTCTGAGAAGGATATAGCCACAACAGCGACTAAAATCACCAAGAGGCAGCATCCGCTTTTCATCTTGCAACCTTGGCCTAGTGCGCATGCGCAGAAGAGCACGTTTCGTTGTCATTACGTCTTTCCAGAAGGCGGCCTTTGACTGGAAGGTTCTAGGCGCTGTCTTGTCGTGTACTACATAGGCCACAGGAGCTAGCACTTGGATATTCAGCAGGATGGCTCTGTAAGTGCTTGATCGTGGGGTCAGTTTTTTTCTCAACATGGTGATTTGTCAAGGTGTGATGTTCATACATTCACACACACACACACACCACTCCAGGAACAAGCCCAAGACAGAGATGTCGGAGGACGAACTCCGAAAGAAGGAGGAAGAAGAGTTTCAGACTGGGCCTCTCTCTGTGCTCACTCAGTCAGTAAAGCACAATACCCAAGTGCTCATCAACTGTCGGAACAACCGGAAGCTGGTGGCAAGAGTGAAAGCCTTTGACCGTCACTTCAATATGGTTCTGGAGAACGTGAAAGAGATGTGGACTGAGACGCCCAAGACAGGAAAGGGAAAAAAGAAAGCAAAACCCGTCAACAAGGACAGATACATTGCAAAGATGTTCTTACGTGGAGACTCAGTTATTTTGGTACTGCGTAACCCTGCAGCTATCTCCTCAAAATAGATGTTTCTGTTTTTCATGCACATGCACTTTTTGTGTGTACTTCATTTACTTGATAGATTCTTCTCTCTACATAATCCTAATGCGCCTATGAATGTTACGCCCCACTACCCTCCTAATGTCTACACTTTCTGATTTCGTATTAGGGAGGCACCCATCATCAAGTTTATCTCAACTTCAACTATGTTGACGTTATTACATTTTGGTCGCCTCTTTCTAGCAACTAGTTAGTCTCGCAGGTGAGAGTCTGGCCTGTGAGACTAGCAACTAGTTAGAGTTACGAGTGTAAGTGCACCCTGTGCCCTCCCACGTTTCTGGAAGCAAATCCCTTATACCTTACACTTTTAGCTACAGATTGCTATTTTCCGTATGCTATACTCTGTTTATGCAGCTTTACCCCGAATAAATGTAGAGCTTGTGAATGGTACCGTTCTGTCGCTGATGATCTAAACCTCGGACTCAACTTCCCGTAGGATAACGTAGTGGTAATTTCCCTTGTCATTGAAGTGGGCGTGGCTCACTGTACGCGGTGTGGCTGCACTCCCTTCTGCAAGAATCGCAAAATGAGGTGCGTTCTACTCTGTGTGTTTTTGGCTGTCCTCCTGCGTGTTCGGACTGATGAAGGCACGTTTAGCACCAACTCCGAAGAGGAGTCGCAATGCAACGCCGGACAAGAACACGGCTGCGCGGCGGTAGACCGCGGCTCTCACCTGCTCTCAAAGAGATCTACAGCAGAGGAGGGTATTGAGAGCAAAGAAAAAGGCGTCCAAGCTGCAGACGACAGGGATCCACCAACCGCAAAGAATGGCGACTCTCCGCCTTCCGGTCAGCCAAGTACCAACAAGCCTGTCCGGATAAAAGGAGGCGTGTACACCATGGGTACAGACAAGCCTATTGTTCCCCAGGACGGAGAGGGACCCGCCAGGAAAGTGGAAATCAGTGAGTTTTACATGGATATGTATGAGGTCAGTAACGCAGAGTTTGCGCACTTTGTCAAAGAAACTGGGTACGTGACAGAGGCCGAGAAGTTTGGGGATTCGTTTGTTCTCGAGATGCTCCTCTCCAATGAGGTCCAGTCTGAGATTACTCAGGCTGTGGCCAACGCACCATGGTGGCTGCCGGTCAAGGGAGCATCATGGATGAGCCCAGAGGGAAAGGGATCAAACATCGATGACCGCATGGACCACCCTGTGGTGCACGTATCATGGAACGATGCTGTGACCTATTGCAAGTGGGTCGGTAAGAGACTTCCAACGGAAGCAGAGTGGGAGTGTGCAGCGAGGGGAGGACTGGAGGACCGTCTATACCCCTGGGGTAACAATGCTAATCCCAGGGGAGAGCATTGGATGAACATCTGGCAGGGGGAATTCCCCCACAATAACACTGCCGAGGACAGTTATATTGGGACGGCACCCGTGGACTCTTACCCAGCTAACAAGTATGGACTACACAACATGGTCGGCAACGTGTGGGAGTGGACGGCAGACTGGTGGGCAGTGCGGCACCGCAAGGACTTCCAGAAAGACCCCCAAGGCCCTCCCTCAGGCAGTGACAAAGTGAAGAAGGGCGGCTCCTATATGTGTCACCCCAAGTTCTGCTACCGGTACCGGTGTGCAGCCAGGAGCCAGAACACACCTGACAGCTCAGCGTCTAACCTGGGGTTCCGATGCGTCAAGAGCATTGATGCCTAACCTTGCATACAGTTGTTCAATGTATTATACTTTTCTATACACTCCATTCTACTGCTATATATACCACATGAATGAGACTACAAGAAGCTTTTCACTCATTATCCTCTGCCTGGTAGCGCACAATGGATGCATGCAATGGATAAAGGAGATCAAATACGTAGACAACTGACATCGCTCCTCATTGGCAACACAAATTTCTACCACAAACGCTCAGTGTGGTGTCATGGTATTGCATATATTGTGGTCTCTCAGGTCACCAGAAGAAAGCCAGTAGCCTACTGAAGAAAATGTTGATATTTAGTGTGAGCCAGTAGCCTACAGTATACCCAGTAATTGGGTATGATGCACTGTTGCCAATACAAAAACCATATAGTTTTCGCTCCTCTTGCAGCTGCTTGCTTTCTACCCGGAAGTGTGCTGCTTGTAGATTGCAAACAGACACTTAGGAAGACGGAACGACTGGTCACAGTTGTCCAAACAAACAATTTGGAGTGGCCTAAATTGTGTCTGTCACTTGATTGGTTCTGGCATTTTACTCTTACGTAGCTTGGGGAATATAATTTTAATTAATTAACAGTTGGAGTAATACAACAGTGTACATGTATATGTTAGGCAATCATAGTGGGGAAAGGGTTAAAATTATGTAAAACACAAAACATGTAGTAGCTAACAGTTTGACAAGTACATTATGTAATTATCTAACCACTGTACAAAACAGGCAACTACAGAAATATATATATGTATGTATAAGTGATATCATCATCTCGCCACATTCATGTTGCTGTTCAGGGCTTGCTGGCATAGGGGTTCTCAAACGTTGCTCGGAAGTCGTAGGGATCCAGATTCACTGCTTCCTTCTCGTCCACAGGCTGATCACTGGGAGCATCATAACCTGGTCCAGCTGGGGAGAGGAGAAATAAACCATTATAGCCCTGTCTCTCAGGATTAGAACTAGCCTTGGTCCTGGGACCCCTGCCCAAGTTTTCGTTGCTTGCAGTACAGAAAGGTGTAGTCTATCAAGCCAGACCCTCTCTCACCATCCTCACCTCTCACTTTTCTGGAGGGCGAGAGATGGTCTAGCTTGATGGACTAAGAAAGGTGCCTTCCATACTGAAAACCCTGGTTGGTGGGGGCCAGTGAACAAGACAATGGGTCCTTGGTCTAGCCTCATTCCCAGATTAATCTTGTAGCCTGGGAACAAGGCTATCATTGGTCTGGACTCACGACAAACAGCTGGTGGAAGTAAAGTGAGTTAAAACAAATGCCCATTGGTTTGGACTCATGCACGCTCCACTCACTATCTTCCTCGTCCTCCTGGTAGAGGGGGTTGGCAAAGTGCCGAGAGAGGGTCCCCACGTGTGATCCTCCGTCTCCTACCACCTTGTCGGGTCCCATGTACATCGGGTTGTTAGCGGAGGAGAGCGACTCATCAGGGAAGGGCGACTGCATCTGCTCATACACTGCATGGGGTGAGTGATTTATATGTCATGCTTAACAAACAACTCAAAGGGAAGAGAAAGGAAGGAAGGAAGGAAGGGAGGGGTTGCGGGAGACGGATAGCTGCAAAAAGGATAGCCTCGTACCCAGGCCACGTGGGAGGAGAGAAAAGTGGCCTGGGTATGAGGCTACAAAAAAATTCACCGGAGGTCCTCGGGGCAGGTTTACTCTTGGACTTGACAAACAGCACCACCACCACCAGCAGCAGGACAACCACCACAATCACCACCACGACCACACCCACCACCGCCCCCCCAACAATACCAGCACTGAGCTGCACTGCAAGAGGAAATGAAAAACAGCTTGTTATAGATGTGCTTTAATGTCATGCACATGTCTACTCACGTGATTCAACCTGAGGGAGGAGTATACTACAGTTCTCTCCGGTGAATGTTGGTGGACATGTGCATGTGTAATTGTTTATATGGTCCTGTGTGTGTGTGGGGGGGGGGGGGGGGGGGGGGAAGATAGGTATTTTGTGCGACTCAAATTCAACAGTCTTTCACTCACGGTGCAGGTTCCTCCGTTTTGGCAGGGGTGCGGAGAGCAATCGTCAATGTTCATCTCGCAGCTTGTCCCTGTCCACCCATCCACACATGTGCAGATGTACATAGCAACATCATCCTGTGTGTGTGTGTGTGTGTGTGTGTGAAGGGAGAAGGCAAGGAAAGGGTACTGTCACTGTGAGAAACATGAAAGACATGCGGTGCCACTCACAGCACAGGTTCCATCATTCTGACATGGAGTGGAAGCACAGTCATCAATGTTGTCACGGCAGGTAGCACCTGTCCACCCAGCTGCACATACACAGGTGTAGGAATCAATACCATCCTGGAGAGTCAACAGGTATGTGTGACATGGCGTGTTTGGAGGTAGAACTTGGCTGCAGTCTGCAACTTACCACACAGGTGGCCCCATTTTCACAGGGGTTGGAGGCACAGTCGTTGATGTTGATACCACAATTTTGGCCTGTGAACCCAGGTGCACACCAACATGTGTACTCTGCTAAGCCATCCTTAGGAGAGGAGGATAAAAAATACAGTAACTGCATGGTAACACACGGCAACATGTGTACTTGGCTAAGCCATCCTTAGGAGAGGAGGATATGAACTGCATGGTAACACACGGCAACACGGTGTTCATTAGTCCAGTGCAATCCACTCACCATGCATGTTGCTCCATTCATGCAGGGATTTGGGGCACAGTCGTTGATGTTGATATCGCAGTTTTTTCCTGTCCAGCCAGGAAGGCACATGCATGTGTAGTCGCGTATGCCATCCTAAGAAGAGTGAAGTGAGGTGTACAGTACGTGTGTGTGTACGGGAGCTAGGGTGGTATGTGTGTATGTTTGGAGCAGCATGAGCCTGCATGAAGGGCAAATGCTGTTCTGTCTGGGGAATGTAACTCATTGTTGGATGTTACCCCTAGCAACCCACTGCCACACTCATTAATTATCATCTCCACCCATTCCACTTCGTGTTATTTAAGTTCAAAGATTTGGTTGCTAAGCAACATCCAACAAGTGTATGTATGTATGTATGTATGTATGTATGTATGTATGTATGTGTGTATCTATGTATGTATGTGCGTATGTATGTATGTGTGTATGTATGTGTGTATGTATGTATGTATGTATGTGTGTGTGTATGTATGTATGTATGTATGTATGTAAGTATGTATGTATGTATGTAGGAGGTTGTATCTTTGCTCACGGTGCAGTTGGCTCCGTTCATGCAGGGGTTTGGGTCACATTCGTTGATTTCAAAAGGGATGCTGATCTCACAGTTGCGTCCAGTCCAGTCGGGGTTGCAGACACAGACATAGTTAGCTACTTCATCCTATGAAGTCAGGTGAGAGCCACAACACTCAGGACGTTACTTGCCCTGCAAATATCCAATACAGAACAGCAGCTGGCTCACCATGCAGGTTCCGTTGACACAAGGGTCGCCCTCACAGTCGTTGATGTTTGTCTCGCAGTTGGTGCCAGTAAAACCGACCAAACATGTGCATGTGTACCCATTGATGACGTCCTATGGAACAGTTTCCATATAAGGAAACAGCAGACAAAATTATGCAACCATCTTTGGAGCAAAATAGTGGCAGATCAGGCTTCATGCCCAGACTATGTAGGGGAAGAAAAGTGTTCTTTTTTTTTTTCCCTTTCCTCGTCTTGCTTGGCCCAGGTATGAGGTTGTGGGAGATCTTGAGACTAAGTGCCTTATAAGGTAAGTGATGACTGTGGGCTTACAGTGCAGTTGGCTCCGTTCTGGCACGGCTGGGACAAGCATTCGTCATGATTCACTTCACAGTGGACACCAAAGAATCCAAGAGGACAGGCACACCTGTACCCATTGACTATGTCCTGTGTATAATATATTAGTACAATATTGCTTATAGTAGCCGCCAGCCACATATAAAATTGTGCGTGATAGCCGCTAGTCATATAACATGTGTATAAGGCCGAAGGTGTGCACGTTTGCAATGTTGAGTTGACAGGCATCACTCACGAAGCATGTTCCTCCGTTTATGCAGGGATCAGGGGCACACTCGTTGATGTTCACTTCACAGTTTGTGCCAGTGAAACCAGGATCACAGGCACATGTGTAACCACCTGGTGAGTTCTGTGGGGAGGGAGGGAGGGAGGGAGGGAGGGAGGGAGGGAGGGAGGGAGGGAGGGAGGGAGGGAGGGAGGGAGGGAGGGAGGGAGGTAAAGGTAAAGACACTTTCAAGGATCGAACAGTTTATACTTACGAGGCAGTGTCCATTTGCACCGCATACATTGCCGGCACACTCGTCAATGTCACTGTTACAGTTGTAGTCTGTGAATCCTGGAGCACAGGTGCAGCCGTAGTCATTGGCCAGGTTGTAGCAGGTGGCTCCATTCAGACAGGGGTTTGAGCGGCACTCATTCAAGTCTGTCCCACAGTTCTCTCCCTGCAGGGAATCGGTGACCAAGGATTATCCTAGCCTCATGCATTCCCAGTACATTTGACTAGTGTATGTACATAATTGAATGCTTACTGTAAACTCAATTGTTTATACTTTGTATTTGTATGTATGTGTTCAGTAAACTAAGTATATGTGCTTACAGTAAACTCATTTGCTTACTGTAAACTCATTTAACTGGTGGTACTGTACTGGTATATGTACTCATGTGCTTACTGTAAACTCATTTAACTAGTGGTATATGTACTCATTTGCTTACAGTAAACTCATTTGCTTACTGTAAACTCATTTAACTAGTGGTACTGTACTGGTATATGTACTCATGTGCTTACTGTAAACTCATTTAACTAGTGGTACTGTACTGGTATATGTACTCATGTGCTTACTGTAAATTCATTTAACTAGTGGTATACGTACTCATTTGCTTACAGTAAACTCATTTGCTTACTGTAAACTCAGCTCCACAGATGCAGGAGTAGCCGTCCACTTGGTCTATGCAGGTGCCGTTGTTCTCACAGGGGCCGGGGAGACACTCGTCCAGCTCCGTCTCACAGTGCAGCCCAACAAACCCACTGGCACACGTGCAGTTGTAGTCATTGAACAGATCCTGCAGTGGGTCACAGGTTTGTGGGGAATAACTACTAGCTAGGTGCTGCAGTAATGATCTACATACGTAGCCTCATTCCCAGGCTCTCCCCCCTTCTTAGCGGGGAGAGCCTGGGAATGAGGCTAGCTACTGCATATGTAGCTGTGGTTATGGCTTACGTTGCAGATGCCTCCATTCAAGCAGGGTCTGTTTATGCAGTCGTTTGTCTCGACATCACAGTTCTTGTCCTCCCAACCCATCACACAACCACAGTCATAGTTGTTGAACAAATCCTGGAGTGGAACAGGAGTGACAACATTCTCTTTTACTCCCTCTCTCCCCCTCCCCCTTCTCCTCTCCCTTTCCTCCGCCCTCCCCTTCTCTCTGGGCTCATTCCCAGACCAGCTCCCAGTCTGGGAATAAGGTTGGCTCACTGCAAGATACACTGATGTGTGCGTATGTATGGTCAACTTACAAAGCAGGTAGCTCCATTTTGGCAGGGATTTGAAGAGCAGTCGTCAAAGTCAATCTCACATCGCCGACCTGTCCAGCCAGGGACACAGTTGCATGTGTAGTTGTTCACCAAATCCTATGAAAACCAATCAATCAATCAATCAATCGATCGATCGATCGATCGACCAACCAATCGATCAACTGAATGACCGACCGACCGACCGACCGACCGACCGACCGATCAATCGATCAATCAATCAATCAATCAATCAATCAATCAATCAATCAATCAATCAATCAATCAATCAATCAATCAATCAATCAATCATAATTATTATATCATGCTCTATGCAAAGCCCCAGCTGATGCCAGCTGCATACGTGTCACTCACAACGCAGGTGCCGCCATTCTCGCAGGGGTAGGGGAAACAGTCATTGATGTTGGTTTGGCAGGTGTTCCCTGTGAAGCCCACGGCACACGCACAGGAGAAGGCGTTCACCAGATCCTGCAGGAGGGAGGAGGCCAAAGGCAACATTTACCCTCTAGCTTATTCGAGACTTTTTGCCAGGTGGTAAGCGCTAGTATTTCAAAAGGCCTTCTCAATAAAGTTACAAAACTTCCAGTAGACACGACCACTCCAGCTGTGTTTTCACTCACAGTGCAGGTTCCTCTATTCTGGCAAGGATTGGGGGAGCAGTCGTCAATGTTTATCTCACAGTTTCTGCCTGTCCACCCCACGGCACATGTGCACGAGTAGTCCGCTATCATGTCCTGGGGAGTGACAATTTTGTGATAGTTAAGAATGGAAGTGTGCACACAAAGCAAGTCTGTATCCTCATACTCAGGCCAGGTGGGAGCGATATAGCCTCATACCCAGGCCAGGTGGGAGCGATATAGCCTCATACCCAGGCCAGGTGGGAGCGATATAGCCTCATACCCAGGCCAGGTGGGAGCGATATAGCCTCATACCCAGGTCAGGTGGGAGCGATATAGCCTCATACCCAGGCCAGGTGGGAGCGATATAGCCTCATACCCAGGCCAGGTGGGAGCGATATAGCCTCATACCCAGGCCAGGTGGGAGCGATATAGCCTCATACCCAGGCCAGGTGGGAGCGATATAGCCTCATACCCAGGCCAGGTGGGAGCGATATAGCCTCATACCCAGGTCAGGTGGGAGCGATATAGCCTCATACCCAGGCCAGGTGGGAGCGATATAGCCTCATACCCAGGCCAGGTGGGAGCGATATAGCCTCATACCCAGGCCAGGTGGGAGCGATATAGCCTCATACCCAGGCCAGGTGGGAGCGATATAGCCTCATACCCAGGCCAGGTGGGAGCGATATAGCCTCATACCCAGACCAGGTGGGAGCGATATAGCCTCATACCCAGGCCAGCTAGCTTACTAGCATGATGCTCGTCCACACAAGGACTTTGCAAATGAATTAAACTACTAGCATCCTCACGTTGCAAGATGCTCCATTCTGGCATGGATTGGATGCACACTCGTTGATGTCCGTCTGACAGTTGGTACCCGTATACCCCGGGTCACATGTGCAGGTGTACATGGCAATGAGGTCCTGAGGAATGTAATAAGCACGCAGTCAGATACACAAGACACCCAGTGAATGAAGACGTTTAAATTTCCATTGTCTTGGGCTTACGTTGCATGTTCCGTGCACACACGGGGTGGTTGCACACTCATCGATGTCAATGTTACAGTCTCTACCAGTGTAGCCGGGAGCACATGTACACTGGTACCCATTGACCAGATCCTGAGAGGAAGGGAGGGGAGGAAGGGAGGAGGGGAGGAAGGGAGGGGAGGAAGGCAGGATGGGAGGAGGGAGGAGAGGAGGAGGGAGGAAGGGAGGAGGGAGGAAGGGAAGAAGGGAGGAAGGGAGGAGGGAGAAGGGAGGAAGGGAGGAGGGAGGAAGGGAGGAAGGGAGGAGGGATGAAGGGAGGAAGGGAGGGGAGGAAGGGAGGAAGGGAGGAAGGGAGAGATGGGAGGAGGGAGAGAGGAAGGGATGAAGATGTCAATGTGATGTTACAACTAACACTGGGGGCACTACAATGACATCACAACATCATGGTGATGTCATGTGACATCATAATGCAATGAAGAATTCTGCTATTATATTATTGTAACATGGTTCTCTGTGCAACTATTGGTAGTGGGTGTGGCCTTACAATGCAGGTGGCTCCGTTCTGGCAGGGGGCGGAGGCACACTCGTCAATATCTGTCTCACAGTTCACACCAAAGTAGCCAGGAGCACAGGTGCAGGTATAGTGGTTGAGTCGGTCCTGTGAAAAAAATATCGCAGAAGAGGAGACAAATATGAGATTGAAAGTCCAGGAATATTATAATGCCATTGTCGTTATCTAACATGTAAACGTTATATTGTTTCGTTACTCACGACACATGTTGCTCCGTTCATGCAGGGGGCGGGGGCACACTCGTTGATGTTTATTAGACAGTTTGTGCCTGTCCACCCGGGCACACACATACACCTGTAGCTGGCAATCATATCCTGCGAGACAGACAGACAGACAGACAGACAGACAGACAGACAGACAGACAGACAGACAGACAGACAGACAGACAGACAGACAGACAGAGAAGGGGGTTGAAGCAACACTAATAAAACATTTTGTTTGCAGTAAATACACAAGGTTGGAGTGCATAAAGTAAAACAAGTATGAGTTTTTCTTAGAGTAGAGAGAGGCTTACAATACAGGTGGCTCCGTTGTGGCAGGGGTTGGAGTCACACTCGTTAATCTCTGTCGTACAGTTTGTGCCTCTGTAGCCAGGTGCACACACACAGGTGTAGCTGTTCAGGCCGTCCTGAGAGGAGGGTGTGTGCGTGTGGGGGGGAGGGGGTGTGGTGTGTGTCATGGGGGGTGGGCGGAGGAGAGTGATGAAGTTAAACAAAATAGAATGGAATGGGAAGTGGAATGCAATATCGTAACATTCACATCTCAATTCTCCACCTGTACTATGCATGAACAATCAATGAACGACATCTCTCCGAGCACATTGAAATGCATCTATGACTCACATGACAGACTCCTCCGTTCTGGCAGGGGTTGGGAGAGCAGTCATCTATGTTGATATTACAGTTTGTCCCTGTCCACCCCACGGCACAGCTACATCGGTACGCATTGATCAGGTCCTGGGGGAGACAAATGCAATCTTGCATTCACTAGCAGTAGCCTCATTCCCAGGACACACGGGGGAGGAAATGAGCCTGGGAATGAGGCAAAGAGCCTAAGACTGGAGCCCCAGCCCCGCTCCAATTCATGCATCCAGCTGTATGTTGTCTCACATGGCAAGTGGCTCCGTTCCGGCAGGGGTTGGATCTACACTCGTCTGTTTCTGCCTGGCAACGATCACCGTAGTGACCAGTCCCAGTACAGTCACACATGTAACCATTGACAAGATCCTAGGGGAAGGGGGGAGGGGGAGAGGAGGGGAGACAGGGAGAAGGGGGAAGAGGGAGAACAGAGAAGGGGGCAAGGGAGAAGGGGAGAAGGGGGGAGGGATTTGACATTAGGCAAGTGAGATGATTCTCTCATGATGGGTAATCAAATCTTGGTGGCAGGGCATGCAGCTGTTGCTATGGACTCACAGTACATCTTCCTCCATTTTGACAGGGACTAGGACTGCAGTCATCAATGTTGGTCTGGCAGGTGTTACCCGTGTAGCCAGGTTGACATGTACATGTGTAGCTGTTGACACCATCCTGTGTGTGTGTGTGTGAGTGTGTGTGTGTGTGTGAGTGTGTGTGTGTGTGTGTGTGTGTGTGTGTGTGTGTGTGTGTGTGTGTGTGTGTGTGTGTGTGTGTGTGTGTGTGTGTGTGTGTGTGTGTGTGTGTGTGTGTGTGTGTGTGTGTGTGTGTGCGCACTGGTAGTTTTGCAGACTTACGATGCACAGTCCTCCATTCTGGCAAGGGTTTGGGCTACAGTCATTGATGTTTGTCTGACAGTTGGTTCCAGTGTAGCCAGTAACACATCTACAGGTGAAGGAGTTGACACCATCCTGGTGTGGAGGAGGTGAGGAGGTGAGGTGTGTGGGGGTGGGGGGTGTGGGATGTGTGGGGGTGTGTGGGTGTGTGTGTTGTGGGAGTATGATGTGGGAGTATGATGTGGGGGTGTGCAGGTAAGTGAAGGGGGAGGTCACAGACAAAAGTTATCAAGTGTGTGTTTGATGTAAGTGGTCTGCCCCCTGCACTTACTACGCAGGTCCCTCCATTGTGGCAGGGGTTTGGGCTGCAGTCATTGATGTTGGTCTGGCAGTTGGTCCCCATGTAGCCAGCAACACACGTACACCTGTATCCACCGGAGCCATCGTTAGTGCAGGTAGCTCCGTTCTGGCAGGGGCTGCGGCGTTGACAGGGGAGGAGGTCTGCGTGTGTGGTGTGAGTGTGAGTGTGTACATGTTAGGGAGGAAACCAGAGGTACGAGTAGTGGATAAACTTTTCTAGTTTTATAGCGTTGCTTCTCCTCCAAACCCATTAACACATGGATGTGAGTGTGAAAGGATATAGAGTGATGCTTACCAACTTCGCAGCGTGCTCCTGAGTATCCGCTGCGACAGATGCACTCATTTGGCCGGTTACAGTAACCACCTACCGAGGCTGCAGCAGAATACAAGAAAAATGTTGATTCATGCAAATATGTACGTACATTGTTGGTGGTAGTTGAAAGAATGCTAAAAATGGATAATGGCGTGGCCTATGTGTGCTGAATATGCTGAGTTAATTAAGTGTGAACAATGATGAATAATATTAATGCTGTGAATGATGCAGAGTTGCTGAAAAAAATGCAGAAATTGCGTAATACTGTGAATAATGACAATTACAAAAGATGAAGTAATGCAAAAATTAGAACTTTATGGATTATCCAAAATAGTAATGCACAAGCACTAGGGCACCATTCTAGTATACTAAACAAAACCACAAAGTTCCCAGATGAAGAGTATGGTCAATACAAACTAAATTCCACCATTCATGGAATGGCTTGTATACTTACAACATCCAGTGGTGGGAACACATGTTGTGCAGAGTGAACCTGTCCATCCAGATCGGCAACTAAACAAACAAACAAACAAACAAACAAACAAACAAACAAACAAAGAGATCCATAACAAAATGCTACCAAATCAAAGTATACTACAGATTGAGGATATTCATCTGCAAGAACAAACAGCTGCGACAGAGATTGGGGCATTAGGACAGATATGCAGTGGTACACTCACATGCACTGTCCAGGACTGTTGCAGTAGCCCCCAACTGAACTACAGCCAGAACGACAAATAGCTGCAGGAGAGGTGGGGGGTGGAGTGGGGGTGTGAAGAATAAACAACCTAACTCGGCACATGATTGCATAACAACAAATTCATCATTTTCTAATAAGGAAAAGGAATTCTGCCCATTCTACCTCCAAAGAATAGAAGATATACAAAATGTATGCTCAATGGTAGCTTTGCAAGTTTAGAGATGCACATTCTTATTCTCAGAACGGTTTACTCTTTAAATTAATATCAAGTGCTAATTAATCAATTATTAACTTAATCTTCTAATATCAAGTGCTACATTCATGTTGATCGTGTGACTAGAAATATCTGAAAAACATTTCTGGAAATCAGAAATCTCGTTTGGATTTTTTCCAGTTATTCCTTCTGTGTATCCTGCATGCTTGATAAAGTTTTGTGATAGTATATACCCCTCAAAAATGGTGAGGAACTAGTAGCTATACACTAGCCATACATGCAGGGAGGGTTATACAGCTTACGGGTGCGGCAGTTTCCACTGGGATTGGTCCACCCACTTCGGCAGATCTTCTGTCCACTTGACCCACAGGTGTAGTGTCCATTGCTATTGTCTGTAGGCACACAGTACGTTGCACAGTTGCTGCCATAGTAATTTGAGTTACACTGCACCCTGAAGCTCATACGGATCCAGACAGTGTATCGGTTGGAGTTGCCATAGAATGTGTACTGTCTGGTCCAAGATGAGCTTACAGTCAGGTAGTTCTGAATGTAAATGTCGTTCACTTTGTCGTCATTGCTGCCGTCTTCGTCCCAAACCTGGACATAAAGCTGAAATCGTCCCTGTGGGGGTTTGTATATGGAGTGATCATGACATACTGGAGGTATACCATGCATGCAACTATTAGAATGCCCTGGGCCCATGATACTAGCTATTAGCCTACTAACTATATCCTTGTGTAAAATGCAACTCCTATGTCTCCGTAGTCTCCTCCTATCCTGCACTCACTGCGGCAGTTAAAACTGCTACTTACGGGATATGCGGATGCTAAAGCCGCTACTTACGGGCCAGGAACTTCCAGTGAAACTCATGGGGTTGGTTACACCGCCCATCCTGGAGGGGAAGGTAAAGTAGTCATTATTGTTGTAGACCACGCTTGTGCGTCTGCTCCCCAGCGGACAATTGTTCGCATTATTATCCTGTCGCGTCCCGTAGCTGCGCAGGCAGAAATTGAAGCGGTTGTCGCATCTGCAGCTTGATCCGCACCACCAAGGCACGCAGTTGCTCCTACTGGAGCTCTCGCAGCAGTATCCCCGGGAATCCTTGCTGTACTGGTTTCTGTAAGTTTGCGCGCGCACTTGGAGCGTGTAGGTGCTCTCCACCGGCGCCAACTGCAATAATAGACCTGCAATTAAAATTTTCAGAAGCCTTTTTTTTTTTACAAGATCAACTTACAAACTGAATGAAACACAGCAAAACAGCAGCAGCTGCAAGCTTCAGCTTGAAGGAACGCATCTTGTAAGGGGGCTAGTCTTCTTGCATGCAGCTTGCGGTTACCGAGTAGGGGTAGGGCTGATTGCGTTGGGAGCGGGGCTGCTACTATACTCTGCGCATGCGTAAACAGTGCATACGTCAGTACGCGTTGAATAATGTGCCATGCATGGTTGGCAAATAAAATATTCATTATACGGTTAATAGGTGAGGGGCACTCCATGGAGAAATGATACATACACACACAGTAATTAATGTTAGTCCTGTCCAAAGTCGTAGTGGTCTGCGGGGTCCACGTTGTTATCGGGCATCATCTCATAGTGTTCTCCAACTCCAGGGGGGAGCGCACTCGGGTCCCTGTTTGCATATGAGGGCTGATTGGTGGCTGCATAGTCATACTCATGGACAGGAGCGCTACCATTGGTGACCGCATGTACCACCTGGTTGTCAGCATAGTCATATGTTAACTGGGGGGGTTGGGCCGTGGAGGGATCGGCATAATCGTATGTGTGTTTTGGTCCCTGTGAGGGCATGGTAGCCGCATTGTCAGCATAATCGTATGTGTGTTTTGGTTCCTGTGAGGGCATGGTAGCCGCATTGTCAGCATAATCGTATGTGTGTTTTGGTTCCTGTGAGGGCATGGTGGCCGCATTGTCTGCATAATCGTATGTGTGTTTTGGTTCTTGTGAGGAGGTGGGAGCTACGTTGTCTGCACAATCGTACATGGGTTGTTGTCCAATGCTTCCCTTGCCAGGGGGCGTGGTCGTGTCATCGTACACTGGCTGGTGGTCCTTTACTTTTGAAGAGAGTGCTTTTGATTGATCTGCATAATCATACACGGGCTGTAGAACTTTGGTCTGTGTTGCTGGGTCATCCGCAGAGTCATACACGGCAGCTGTCCCTTTGTTTACTGTGTAATCATATTCATTAGAGAGTTTGGCAGTGGTCTCCGGGGGTACTTTGCCGGTGGGCCCATGTGATTTTGTACCCCACGGTTTAGAATAGTTATTCCAGGATGATTCAAGGTCTTTTGTGTTGTAGAGAGGGTTGTCAAAGTCATGTTCTGCGAAGGAGCCCGTGTTGGTCTTCTCTGGAGGAGGAGCATGGGACCCCATGTCTCCGGCATAGGTCGGGTTGTTCATGGCAACCTTGCTGCTGCTAGGATGTGTACCTGGAAGGGACATACAATTACAGTTCACACACACTTTGCAGAAGACTGAGCAGCCTCATTCCCAGGCTCCCACACATGGCATGGGAACCAGGCAGAGAACATGTGCTAGCCTCATTCCCAGGCTCTCACACATGGCATGGGAACCAGGCAGAGAACATGTGCTAGCCTCATTCCCAGGCTCTCACACATGGCATGGGAACCAGGCTAACACATCTCGCAGAGGACATGCAAGCATACCACTCCAAGGAAAAGTAGTCTACACACAATTAACAGACCACTGGCTCTGGCCAAATTTAACGGCAAATTTTCCCTCTCATAACAGTTACTCCTACTAACACTTTACTTTCAGTTTTCAGACAGTTTCACAGACCCCAGCCTTATGTGACCAGCTGTGAGAAAAGGATATACCTACTTTCCACTGCTTTTCCAAAGCAGTTGAAATCACAAGATTTACATGTATATGGCAAATTACTTTATGATGGTCGGACTAACCTCTGGCACAGTTGGAGGTGTGGCCCATGCAGGGTTGGTAGGTACAAACAATAATTTGCACAGCTGGTACGTGCTAATTTATGACGTAAAGTGTAACCTCTTCTCAGAGCCAGTCAACACATCCCCTTGTACAGTGACTGGATTTAGTTTCACTGCTTCCTAAATGATGACTTGTTGGAATTTTAGTATACACAACAGGTCAAGGAATCTATAACAGTAACCATTCACTGTAGAAAACCTTGATGCACTGGCGGTACACAAATTTGGGGAGAATGAGAAATTATACTCAAATCGCCAAGTAAGAATAGTTCGATCTTGACTATTTTATGCAGTCTCATTCCCAAGCCAGCACGAGAGTATGGGAATGAGGCTAAATTCCATGTAGTGTAAGGCTTGATTCAGTGAATTGCATTGCACTACAAATTTAGTACTTTAACCTTTGGGTTTGTGGTGTGGTAAACTTTTGTCTCAGCCAGCTATTGAGGTCACTTACCGGAAACCTTTCTTCTTCTCAAGATGGCTGCCATGACAATGACCACCACAACCAGGACAATGATGATCAGGAGCAGTCCCCCGACCACCCCACCCACCACACCTGCCACCACCCCACCATCTCCACCTGTGGTACCAAGGGCACTTGTGGTACTTGTGGCACTTGTGGCACTTGTGGCACTTGAGCCATTTGTGGCACTTGTGGCACCTGTGCCACCACTAGTGAGGTCTGGGCAGAAAAGAACACTCTTATGTAAACACAGAAAGATCAACTTCAGCATACAAGCACAAACAAGACTACTTGCCAGTCACTGATACTTGATGGCCAAATGTAGCTGACTCAAGAACAATGATGGTTTCATGTTCTGGGTGAACTCCTCCCTCCCTCTCTCCTGCATACACACGCATGCATGCATGCACACACGCACGCACCCACCCAAGCACACATGCACATGCACGCACACACACACACACACACACACACACACACACACACACACACACACACACACACACACACACACACACACACACACACACACACACACACACACACACACACACACTCACTCACTCACCCACCCACACTCACCCTCCTGGTCACAGTTGGTCCCATTGAAGCCAGCAGGACAGCTGCAATTGTAGCCGGCAAGCAGGTCCTGGAAATGAGGAGACAAGGTATGTTGCTGGTACATAGAGTGGCACACACAATGCTACAATGCTGCATGGTTGCTGGTATACATCCACCAGATTACTCATTACTCACTGTGCACGTCCCTCCATTCATGCAGGGGCTGGGGTCACACTCATCTGTCTCCCTCTCACAGTTGGCTCCCTCAAACCCTGCTGCACACAGACACTCATACTGATCAGGTCCAGTATTGTTGCATGGTGCACCATTCTCACACGGAGTGGTGTGCCCACAGCGGTCAAGGTCTGCAGTAGTATAGGTACTATCATGTTAGTTGGCCAGCTATGTTGGCAGATATAACCTACCCTCAGTGCAGTCACTTCCTCCGTAGCCTGTCAGACATGTGGAGCAGTTTGTAGAGGGGTCCCTGTTGACCCCAGAGCAGGTGGCACAGTCCAGGACAAAGAAGTCCTCCACACACATCACTCGGAAGTTCACTTGCAGTTCCATGAGACCAAAGACTCCAGTGCTGTTTATGGTGATGTTGGATCCAACTGAAACATTCACATCCACAGCAAACCTGTCCACCAGTTCACCATCAAAGCCACTGTCAAGGTCGTACACCTCCATGAACAACTGTATGCCTCCCTGTGGCATGTGAGGAGAGTGTGAGTGTGTACTGTGAATACTAAGTTAATCTACCATCAACTTACTGGCCACCTAGGTCCAGTGAAGACAGCAGGGTTTGGTAATCCGAGAAAGGTATTATTGCCAGTTTCAAAGATAAGATTGTCAGCATTTTTACCAAAGTTTGTGCCAGTTATTCTCTGGAGGCAGTCTAAACTGGAATTGGACGTGGTGCCGAGTGGTCTCACACAGAACCTGGGATGGTAGCCACACTGTCCTGCACATGGTGGTGGACTGTCACAGCATCCTTGGTTGGCTGCACACCGAGGATCTCCACACATCCCAGTCGGGTTGTTGAAACTGAGAAACAGAACCTCCAACCTGTAGTCTGCCTCCACACACACCTAGCAGGAAGTCAGCACTGATATCACCTCGAGCACAAGAATGCACATTGTGTCATGTTGACTCTTGTTACTAGGGTCTGAGGAGAGTAGCCTGTATCACTTCCTGCTAGCTAGGTATTCTCAACTGGTGGGGTGCAGCATTTGTAGTCAAGACATTGTACCCCTACCCTTTTCACCTACTGCTCTTGTGGGTGTTTGACATCGCTAGAAAATGTTTGTTTTCCTAGTAACCAGAACTTGTCAACTGCCCATGTAGTTTATGAACTGTTGCACTCTTGGGAGAGTGAAACATGATTGGCTAGTGAGCCTGTTCAGTCATGTGATGCAGTGGGAGAGTGAAACATGATTGGCTAGTGAGCCTGTTCAGTCATGTGATGCAGTGGGAGAGTGGAACATGATTGGCTAGTGAGCCTGTTCAGTCATGTGATGCAATGTAATGGTTTGACCCAGTTGCACTTCACATAGCTACACCTTCCATGGAAGCTACTTCTCATACCAAACCAATCAGTGATGCCATATGTTATGTACTCTGTCTGCAAGCCAATCATTTCAATATGACATCATTTCTGCTTATGTACATCGAATTGTCACCTTGGTTTTGTGGTGTATACAACTGATTGAGGCCTTTGAGGCCGAAACATTCTGTTCATAACAGTTCTTGCTATTTCAAATGCTCCAATAGCTGAATTGACGTTTAGATCAACATAGCAATGGCCCTCTATGATAAAGCTCAGGTATTGTGTGTGAAGTTGTCTGGTCAATCTTTGCCTCCGTCTTTGTAAGTACCCAATGCATCTGCTACCATGGTAGGTGTGGCAGAAGTGCCATTTCAGTGCAAAACTGAAGGGTGTGTCAACAGCTAAGGGTATGGTGGAAGTGCGCTAACATTTTGCAAAAACCTAGAGAGTATCTGCTCAGTATGTATCTGGGTGTTGCTGTACCAGCAACCGGGTAGAACACTTGTCTATGTAACCTCCAATAGTAGACAGTATTTTGTTAAGTCCAAAACCCTCAACAGCCAGTATCTCAGTCCGAATACTGTGATGAAGGAACAGTGGTTTGCTGTTACATCGACCAGTCACTCAGTCTTCAATAGCCTCGTACCCAGGCTCCTCCCCATGCAGAAAAATGGGGAGGAGCCTGGGTACGAGGCTGGTCTTCAATTAGTGAAATGAAAAATTTGTGCCTGTACTGAGTGACTGATCGATGTAATAGCAAAGCACTGTTCTGGAATCTTTTCCACGACTTGTACGCATCTCCAATAGCAGGCAGTACACTAACATGGTATGGGTACAAAACTGCAACAGAAGTGCAATGTATCTGTGAATCATGGATAATAGACCCATTAATAGTCACAGCTCTATTATCTGAATGCAGCACATACATACATGCAGCCCCTGCAAACATGACACACTTCTACTTAGTCTCACAAGCCACACCCTTTGCAGAGAGAGGAGGGTCTGGTCACGCTGCAGCTGACAAGTTGTTGCCAAGGAATGCAATTATCAAACAGCACGCTTAGATAATAAGATGCTGACATCCGAGATGTTGTGATGTAATTGCTACTCCATGACAACGGATGCAATCTACGAAGAGCACGGATCTCATTGGTCATAGCAAGTTTCTCCCGTGGCGACAACTCAATGGTGGTAGCGTGACCTCTCTCTGCGAAGGGCGTGGCTTGCAAGACTAACTTCCACTTTGTGTAGCTACTATAGCTAGGCTAATGTCACTTACAAACAGTGTAGTGCACACCATCAGAGAGACAACCAGAATGCAACTCTTGATAGCAGCAGCCATTTATGGCCTACACACACAGGGTTCAGGGAAGGGAAATTCATGAGATAGATGCAGATGTGAGAAATTCATGAGATAGATGTAGATACCCACAACAGAACTGTGCTCACAAAGGAAATTCCGATGCAGATACCTTACAAACCACAGCAAGGCACCCTGATTATGGCTATAGACACAACGCAAATGAGACACTTTGAGAGGCCAGCCTAGGCCATGAACAAAGACTGTAAATTTACTAGTTATAGCCGCACTGAGAGTCGTACAAAATTGCAGCCTGAGATGCTACAGCGTTGGTAGACAGAACGTCACATTTTACACAGCCGTAGGTGCGCCAGTACCATTACAATATTCACGGCAGCATGTATTTCGGGAACTACTAAAAAAGGCCGGACCTCTACTTTGTACCGAGGAGCAATTCATCTGAGAGCGACATCACATAAATACGAACCCCCGCCCTCAGCCACTTAGCTAGCATACCGGTCTCAGCTGTTTTCAGACAATAAGGTAGCCACTTCCACTTCTTTGGTAAGGTCTGGCGCTGGCAACTTGGGTGTGTGTGCACACAGTTCATTTTTATGCCACAATTTCCGCATTCCGCCATACGTTTGCATGCTCATCAAGAACGGCAGTGACTGTACAAATACATGTATACATGAATGAGAGTGTCTGCAACTGAAAATAAAACTGAGCTATTTATCATGATCAGATGTCTTCATAATCCAGGTTTTGGATGAATTCCTTCAAGCCATTGAATGAGTTGCTCTGAGGTAGTTGCTCCATGTACTGCTGCCATGCATTCTCTAGGTGGTCATAGCTGCCTTTGCCCGGCTCCAGAGTTGCATATGTATGCCGGTTAGGTGAGGCATATTCATTGTTTGGCAGTTCATTTGAAGCATAGATTGGGTTATCAAAGTCACGCTCAATACTGTCATTTGGACCTCCATTGGTAGCAGCTGTATTTGCAAAGGACTCTGGTACTGCAAGTGGTGAGGTTCCCTCTGGCAGACCGTAGGTTGGGTTGTCTCCAGGGCTGGCTACCTCAGATGAAGATTGACTAGCATCATCTGCAACAGACTCTAAGAAGGAAAACACAACGTACTAGTAACTCTAATGGAAGAAGAAGAAGGAAAACACAACATGATGTAGCTACTAGTAACTCTAATGGAAGTTTGTGGGAGCAACAGAATCCTGACTTTGCAAGGGGGTGTCAGCATTCAAGGTGATAATTAGTGGCCATAATTTCTTTACTGGGATAAGTCACAGCTCATATGGCTTTTGATTGGCTAATGTGTTTGTTAATAAAGCAGCTGCAAAAACTACCTTCTGGTTTTGTCTTTCGGTGCTTTATAATGGTGAAGGCCATCACAGCTATCACAAGCAGAGCTATCAGAAGTGCACCCACAAATGCACCTACCACAGCACCTGCCACAATAGCAGTACTGCTGCTGTCACTAGATCCCACTGGAGGAGGGGCTGCAAAAGGTTGAGAGAAAGTTTGCTAACAAACCAGCAACCTGGACCACTTAATTCATTTGCACACACGTGTTTACTTCACACCATGAAGTACTAATCACCTGCAGGAGTTCCAGATGGGGTTGTGCTCACTCTTATCTCACAGAGCTCTCCACTGTAGCCTGGGTCACAGACACAGGTGAAAGAGCTCAAATTAGCCCTACACTGGCCATTCCCACTGCAGTCCACACCCTGACAGCTGTTGATCATCACCTCACAGTCTCTCCCGGTGAATCCATTGACACAACTGCAACTGTAGTTGGCATCCATGTCCTATGTGTGACATAGAATGTACTGCTGTGGTAAGTGTGTATATTATACGTACCACAAACAATAACCAAATAGTATGTCAACTCACTGTGCAAGCCCCTCCATTCATGCAGGGGCTGGGGTCACACTCATCTGTCTCCCTCTCACAGTTGACTCCCTCAAACCCTGCTGCACACAGACACTCATACTGATCAGGTCCAGTATTGTTGCATGTTGCACCATTCTCACACGGAGTGGTGTGCCCACAGCGGTCAAGATCTGATGAAACATAGTATAAGACAATCATCACAGACAACATTGGACAGTGAATCCAAACACATACACACCTATGGTACAGTTCTCTCCTGTGTAGCCGTCTCTGCAGACAATGTTCCCCTCACTATCACAGGTAAAGTGTCCCAGTTCATCATCCCTCTCCACACAGAAGGTGGCACAGCCTGACCCAAAGAAGTTCTCTGCGCATGTCACTCTAAAGCTCAGCACAAAGTGTCCAAAGTTAAACTCTCCCGAGTGGTTTGTGGGAGTTGAAAAATTTTCTCCAACTGTAATATTTTGATCAATGGTAAATCTGTCTACTAATTTAGCCAGATCTAGAGAACGGTCATTAGCATCTCTCACTCCAGCATACAACTGAACTCCTCCCTACACATAAAGGATGAGGTTAAAAATCTTAAAGCAGTAGCAGTGTTGGAATCAGAGAGCTACTCACCGGCCATCTGTCTCCAGTGAACACAAGAGGATTTGGTAGACCACTTATAATCTGTCCACCTAAACCAAATTCCAAGTTGTCTCCACTCGAGATTCTACGAGTAGAATTTTCTCCCAGGGGGCAAAACATGAAATCAAGGTTCAAAGTCTCCAGTGGCCTCAGACAAAAAATAAACATATTGTTACAGCGAGCATTTTCACTGCATGAGCCATTACGGTCTCCATCACAGCACCCTGGTGATCCTCCTGGCCCACATTCAGCACACTGGTGTGTGGGGTTGTTGTATCTAAATAGCCGAATCTCTAGCCTGTAGTCTGCCTCCACACACACCTACAAAATGACCGATTACATTTACTCATGACACGTGCAGTACAACTGCATACTGTTTGCTAATGTAACCTAGTGACTAGTAGTTGCTGCCAGCTAAGTTTTGAGTCTTCAAACATCAGTGTTACACAGCACGTATTGATTACCGGACCACAATCTGGCCACTAGACTATACTACGAACCAAGTATGGTTATGAGACCTGCCTCATCAAATTGCACAGCACTACAGACGTCTATTACACTGTTGTCACTTTTGGTTAACTTACAACGAATAATGACAGGAGAACAACGGCTGCTAAACTTGAAGTCTCCATAGCTCTTGGTCCTACTATCAACTTCGCAGAATGCGTTAAAATATACATGTGACTGCGCGTGAGCGGCATACAAAGGCCGCAATAATTTTCAGACAGGAAACAGGAAGTGTCATTATAGCTATATATACAAACAAATCAACGTTCTTCATCAAACTCATAATGGTTGGCAAGGTCCACTATCACTTCTACTGTCTGGTCAACACCACCAGTCACAGTGTCCATGGTTTCATAGTGGACAGATGGGGCGGGAGTCTGGGTCCTCTCTAGTGTCTCATGTCGAGCCGACTGCCCTGTCACAGCAGGGACAAGCTCAGTCTGTACTGTATTGTTTGCAATATAACAGTATGTTGAAGAGCTTGGCTCTGACTGGCCATCGTGGGCTCGGCCTCTGACAAAGCTAGTTGAGATATACTCGTAGTTGTGTGTACTGGGAGCAGACCCTCGGCCTCCTTGGGTTGCAACATCCCCAGTGTACGTGGGATTCTCTCCAGGAGTTCTAGAGATCACTTCTTGTGAAGGCTTGCTGTTTCCTGCACCTGTGTTCCAAACAGGGTGTGGTCAATTGCAATTATAGCTATAGAGTACTTGAAGCATTATTGGTAGTTATTATGTAATACCCTATAAGTGCTTTGTTGACAGTAAACACTTGATAGTTCATCAAGCCATTGAAAATAGCAAACTGTTTCTTGATCTTGCTTGTAGCTATTTTCTGCATGTATCCTAAATGTGATCACATTTCAGGGTGTGGTAAAGGTTGTGCACCAATTAAACAATTACAGTTCATACTTGGAGAATGGCATTTCCCTATAAATGCAATCTTTAATGCAGCAGCCAGTAAAATTGATCTTTAAATACTTAATTATCTATGTATGGTTATCTATCCTTTAGCAATCTCGTAGCTAAAAACAAACAACATCCCAAATTGCATGTAGCTATGTAGCTATAAGAATATTACTATGAAAGCTTGCAAACAATACTTAACTTCATAACTTGCTTGCAACTAAAACAAACAATACTTAACATGTGTAAGCATATCGGACCAAGAAGGAAACCGAAACCACAACTACCGTTCCATGTAGATCTCTTTCTCCTCCTCATCAGAAACACCACAATCAGAGCTGTCCCTACTGCCAGGATAACCATGAACAGCAGGACCACCACTACACCAGCAGCAACAGCCTGACTACCTGAGCTTCCCTGACCTGCTGGGAAATTCATGTGATAATGTGTATATTGGCTGCATTGCTAGTTCCATAAAATAGCACCTAGCTAGCTAGCAAGGTTTATTTGATACAGACACTAGCCTTGTATAGTTACCCACATGCAGTCTTTCTTGGAGAAAGGAGAAAGTTCTGTGTTACCATGGAGACAATACGCACAAGGACACTACATGGATCCTTATCTTGCAAAGCTAACACAGGGTAAGGGCACATGAGCAATGCTCAAAACTGTGTTCTGTATTCACTCACTAATGCTGCAGTCATTCCCAGAGAAGCCCTCGTAGCAGAGGCACTCGCCAGATTCCAGACAGTAGCCACCAACAGAAGCTGCAGAAAAGGACCAATCACATCCAAGATGAGAATGCCAATTGTAATACACATCAGCATGGATTTCATTAACTCGATCACGTAGCTACATGACCCATAGCACTTACAACATCCTTCAGTAACAGCACACGTGCAGTTAATGGAGGGGTTTCCGTAGCCTTCTCTGCAGACAATGTTCCCCTCACTGTCACAGGTAAAGTGTCCCAGTTCATCATCCCTCTCCACACAGAAGGTGGCACAGTCTGACCCAAAGAAGTCCTCTGTGCATGTCACTCTAAAGCTCAGCTGAATCTCACCAATACGTTCATCGCCATTGTAAAAGGTTGGCATGGTGATATCAGAACTCACGGGTACATTAACATCTATGAAGAACCTATCCACCAGGATATCTGGGAGAAGGCTGTTTTCATCAGTCACAGTGATGTACAACTGCACTACTCCCTGTAGGAGAGAAAGAGACACACAGCTGTGAGACCACCTTATTTGCTTATATTTTGCTAGATTAAAAATGCTTACTGGCCACAAAGCTCCAGTGAAGTTGAGTGGATTTGATATATCTCGTTCTGGGTCAAGCTCTCCTAGGTTGAACTCAGCATTATTGTCTGCTATCACTCCAGTCTGAGATCTCCCCAGTGGGCAGTTGTTGTCATTGTTGCTCATAGTTCCAGATGGCCGCAAGCAGAAGACAAAACGATTGTCACAGGCATTTCTGCAGTTGAAATCACAGCATACACCAATGGAGGTCCTCCCAGAAGGATTGCGGAACTGGAGCAGATGAATCTCCAGCACATAGTCCGCATGCACTGATGTCTGCATGAGAGAATGGCGGCTATGATGTATGGATGGCAACTACATGCAATGCCTTTTGAATCTCATGGACTTACTGTGAGCATCAGGAATGGTAGACACAACAATACAGTTGCTTTCATCTCATGCACTCCTCCCTTCTCTGATAGAGTCACAATCTCTTCTTGGCTGAGGCACTATCAATCACTGCAGATGCTTTATTGCTGTAGACCACTCACCAAGAGTGTGATATATACTGTACTCTCCAACTCTCTCACTGTCCACCATGTGCAGTAAGTTGTACAACAATGCATTGTACGATACGACTCCAGCCCACACCTACTCACCAAACTTACAGGAAATTGAGACATGCATCCAAAACGAATTTAATCCTGAAAACAATCGGTCAATTTTGGCACCCCAAAAGCTGACTTGCAGGTAATGCCTGGCCAGTAGTAGAGCTGTTGGGCAAATACAACCTTTGAAATACCTACAAATTTGTATGCATATATACACAAACATTATGGTAATGTTAACGATCATTTTCAACTTGGGCAGGCCAAAATGGCTCAGAGTATGTGTGGGTGTCACTGTTGGTAGACACATCTGGAATTCTTGAAGTTCAAGAATTCCAGGTGTGTCTACATAGAGCTACGTAGGCATCCCTCGTAGCCCACGTAGCTGTATGGGTACTGATTTGAATCCGTGCATGGGAGAAGGTCTTGATGCTATATAGTGTGTTACTTTTGCAGTGTAACTGTGCTGGTCCAGTTGGTGTGGTCAGTGTGTGGCTTGGTGTATATACTGAGCCAATGTCCAGTTTGTAAATAGAGGTATCTGCCGAGTTGTGTTTCATGGCAGCATGAGTACCCTCAGGCCCTCCATTCATGCAGGGTTACTCTATACTCATGTACGTGGTAGTTAACACAATGTAGCATGTGACCCATAATTATTGTTATTCATTGTTACACAGGTATTAAGTCAGACCAGCCCCTCCCTTTACTGCCTGCCTGTAGTTAAGTGACTCTCATAAAGTGAACAAACAAGTTTGTGCATATCACTCCACCTAGCATTGCTTCTGGTACGTACATTCAATATGTACACATTCATGCATAATATACAGTTGTTGATGTCACACAGGTTCAGCAGAATACTCTTGAGAGCCCTCCATCTCAGTTATTGAGGGAATGCTTGCCACCCTCTGCAGTGTCTTCTCACCGTAGTCTCCATAAGGATTCATTCTACTAGGGGAGGCCAGAACATCGGGCTTGCTGACATTGATATAGCAAGGGCTCTGAGTCTGACGAGAACCATTCACAGAGTCTTCAACACGTGACGTTTCAGTTGTGTTACTTGAGAATGAATCGAGTGCTGTAGACATGTAGAGAGGGTTGTCTTCTGTGTTTCTGTTGAGAGGTGCTTCATCTGTAACTCTTTGTGGTACGGCTGGACGGAACTCTACAATGTTGTAGGTAGGATTGTCTCCAGGTATCCAAGGTCTTTGATCTACAATCATGCAAACAATGTATGCATGAAATTAGTGAATCCAAAGCATGATGGTGTAAGCTACCTGATGTTTTCCTGCATGGTATTATCTTTGACAGTAGCGTTCCCAAGTGGCCCCTTCTCCAGAGCACTATAAGAGCAACAGCCACAACTGATCCAAGAAGAACCACTCCTAGTAATGTGCCAGTTACAGCTCCTGCCACTTTGTCAGAGGAGGAGGCATTGCGTGCTCCACCTCCTGTGGTGGAGATATAAGTATGCAGCTGAAGCCCATGTTGTATACAATACACTATGGTGGTGTGATCCTTGCCTCACCTTGCATTCTAATGTCAGTTATAAGTGTAGGGGGTCCAGATGGAATGGTGGTCAGGGGTGATGTAGGTTCTGTGTTGACCCCTGAATTACCTTGCGTGCTGCCACTTGAGTTACCTTGAGTTATGATTCCTGATGAAGTTGCGGTCATTTCACACAGACTTCCTGTATATCCCTCATAACACAAGCACTCTCCAGGGCGGGTACAATAACCCCGAGTTGGAGCTGCAGTAAGAGCCACATGCAGTACTTTGTATGGTTTGAACCCTGGACATACACACGCACAGAATGCCTTGTCATTGTCACTTCATAGTAGCTGTGAAAACAGCTGACATGTCATTGCCAAGTTAGTATAGACTGACTGATTACTGATTACTGATTGGTTTTGGCTGTCATAACAACACATAGGATATAACTACATGAATTAATTAAGTAGCATACGGTAAGAAGTATTTAATGGAGACTCACAGCATCCCTCTGCTGGTAAGCATTCCACGCAGTTTGTTGAGGTGTCTGTGTACCCTGCATTGCAGACAATGCCACCATCCTGGTCACAAGTGTAGTGTCCCTGTGCACTGTCCATTGGTACACAGAATGTAGTGCAGTTTGGGCCGTAGAAGTCCTCTGAGCACGTAACCCTGAAGCTGAGTACTATTGTACTGAGACCATTCTCACCGATGTTGGTCATATTTTTTGTGAATGCAAGGTTGGGGGTGATACTCATCTTAACAAAGATAACGTCCACCTGTTGGTCACCTCCATTGATATCCCTGTCATCAATCTCAATAAGTAGCTGAAATTCTCCCTGCAGGAGTGCATGGATTGAGCAAATATGCAGTCTCTACCCCCTTAAGTACATCAATTATTATCAAGTGTATGCTCCATCAGCAAAGGAACAATTGCATAGCCTCATTCCCAGGCCCCCCCATACACCGTTCAGTTTTTGCTAGACGGTATTGTAAGCAATCAAAAACTGGATGATGTGAAGGCCTGGGAACGAGACTGGTAACTGCCAAGCACTTAACCCAGACTTTCCATTCGCAGCACAGCTTTGTAGGAAATCTTGAAAGCTGTGAGATAAAATCCAAAACGGAAAGGCTGGGTTCATTGTTGCACCAACATGCACCACCAATATTATATGCTAAGTAGCTAGTCAACTCACAGGCCATACAGATCCGTTAAATACCAATGGGTTGGGGGTATTGAAAGGTGTGATGAAAGGCATAATGTTATCTCTGTTATTAGCAGTCGCAAACTCATACATGCCCAGGGGACAACTCTCTGTTCTGTCATCCTTTGATTGTCCAGCATTCCTCAAGCAGAAGAGGAATCTGTTATCACATGGATTACAATTGCTGGTCCTGCGATTATCACAGCATTGTCCATTCGCTCGCTGACTTGTTGGGTTCTGATAAGAGAGAACGCTCACTTCAAATGTGTACATGGCATCCACTTTCTGCACCACCACCTACACTCATAACAGAGAGATATATTCATTGTAATAATGATACTGGGTTCCAGTATTATAGCTATGCTAGCAATAACGGGCCCAACATGACATTAATTCTGTAGCTAGTTCCAGAAATTATGTTGATACAAGGGCATTGGTAGCATAGCAGCAATACGTGTAAATTGTCTAATGTGCACATAGCTACATCAAGAAGCAAACTCCCCAGGCTGATATTATATAGGCAACCACTGAGCGCACAAAACGGCATCACAGTTATTAGCAATACCCGATGCCGCCGACTTCTAGATCGCTGTATCGAACTTACGTGATGCACCGAAAGCCAGAGAAAAGTGGCTGCTATTAGCCCCTGCATGGCACTTTTTTTTATTAGCTAGCTATGAACGGCCGGACCAACCGGGAAACAACGAGATTAATCTGCGATTGCTAGTAGCAGAGGGACACATCATATGGACTTGTGTGTACACTAACTACCATGTAGAGAGGATTCATAGCATTACACATTGCAAGGTGCAAACACGATTTAGAACACAACAGTAATGCTACCTGTAGAGTAAGACACATCAGACTTGTAACACAGTGAAACACAGTGAAACACAGTGACAATAATGAAACTGAAACAAAAGAACAATGCTTCATCCACTGCTGTCATCAGGAGGCATTCTCATGTATTCAGTTGCATAGTCGTTGATGGTCTCATAGTGTCCCTCGTTGGAGACGAGGGGAGTTTGGGAGGAGGACGGTGGCATTCTTGAGGGCTGCCTTGATCCACTCTCTATGGTAGAATAGATAATTTCACTCATTTGACTGGTTCTAGAGTCTCTATCGACTGTTTCATAGTGTGAAAGGTCGATATCTCTCTCGGAATAAAGAGGGTTGTATAGATTATACTCCTGTTGTGAGTTGGCACTTTCAGGCTCTGCTGCATGGTGGCCCAAGGTAGAGGGAAGATAGGTGGGATTCTCCAATGAAAGATTGCGCGGTCTGTCTTCATTCAGCAGAATTACGGCTCCACCTACAAACACAACATGACCAATCAGCCAGCAGTAACCAGCAGTAACCAGCAGGTAGTAAACTACTCTATGCACACCGTTAAAGACAGGCAACTAGCTCAACAGCAAAACCTCAGACAACATGCACAGTGTACCTTTTCCCCTCCCTCTGCACAGCAGCACAGTGAGCACCACCACAATCACAAAGGCAAGAGAGAGCAGCAGTAGAACGGCGAACACCACTCCAAGAACTAACCCAAGGTTGGAAGTACTCGCACTCTGTCCATTACTGCCAACTGAAAGTCAAAACCAAAAAATCATAAAATGTAAAAACTATCACATCGACAAGATGGGATATATCTATATCTGACCGTTGGCAATGGGAGTCATGGTTCCTGTGTTGGGAAGTTCAGACAAACTTCCAGTATTTCCAGCTGATGTTTCTTCAGAGACATCTCCCTCGGATATAACTGGTGTTCCTTCAGAGGTAGTTGGTGTTCCTCCAGATATGGTGGGGGGTATGTCAATGACCTCTTCACACAGGTGTCCAGTAAATCCCACTGCACACTCACAGCGGAAGCTACCAATTTCGTTGAAGCACTGACCACCGTTCATGCAAAGATTAGCAGAGGCATCACACTCATTGATGTCAGTTTCACAGTTGACACCCGTATACTGGTTTGGACAGAGGCACAAGTAGCCACCAGTTCCATCATTGCTGCAGCTACCTCCATTCTCACAGGGCTCTGACTGGCCGCAGAAATCTATGGCTATAGTAAGAGGCAGCACAAAATATGAACTTACTACATAATGAGTCATGTGATTCTGTGTGTACTTACTACATAATGAGTCATGTGATTCTGTGTGTACTTACTACATAATGAGTCATGTGATTCTGTGTGTACTTACTACATAATGAGTCATGTGATTCTGTGTGTACTAGTGTGCAGTGACAACATACCCTTTTCCTCATTCCAAGAACCACCATCAGATATTTTAATTGCTTATCAATTACCTATTTCACATTGGGTTCCTGTGTATCCTTCCTGGCATAGGCATTCGTTTGGCTGCACGCAGTACCCTCCTATAGTAGCTGCAAACAAACCATATATGGCCATAAAAATTGAAATTAACTGTCACATGAGCATAGAAACATATTACCTAATATGGTAATGTATTATGTGTGGGTAGTATAGTGTGTAGGTTGCATGGCACTCTTACAGCATTCCATATTTGGTATGCACTCGTTGCATTGCCTTCCTCTCCACCCACTGCTGCACTGGCAGAGTCCACTGGCATTGCAGAAACCACTGGTAGCAACACACTCCGGTTCGCAGAGTTCTGCAAGAAAATAACACTTAGTTAGCACAGTGACAGGGCTTTATGGCAGTAAACAAACTCAGTCTGAGGATATAGCCTGAGGACGTTGTTTATACTAACAGTCATAAATTCCTGGCCATCTGTGCTATTTACATAATTTTGTTGTCTTCAGGAAGGGAAATATCACAGTTAAACCCAACTGTTGTATAGCCAAAACTATATATATTAGGTGGGATATAAGTATGTATAAATAACAGTGTACCCACTTACGTGTGGTACAGTTTGTATCTGGGTCTTGGTATCCTTCTAAGCAGATTTTGCTTCCATTCTGGCTGCACTGGTAGTGACCCTGACTGTCATTTCTGCCCTCACAGAATACATTACACAGTGTGCCATAATAGCCCTCTGCACATAGTCTTTCTCCTGTACTGTTGTTGCAGTCATACTGACCCACTTGGGGCTCACAGAAGATAGTACACTGGGGTCCATAGTAGCCAGGAAGGCACCGGATTCTTCCATCTTCACTACAGGTGTAGTGCCCCTGATTGTCATCTCTTGGCATGCAAAAAGTTGTACAGTTTGGAAGGCTATAGTAGTTCCTTCTGCAGCGTCTTTCACCATTTGTGGTGCAGGTATATCGAGCTGTTGGAGCACAGAATGTCTGGCACTCTGGTGCAATATAGTAATTCTGATGGCATATCCTACTGCCACTTTCATCACACCGGTATCGATTGGTGGGCTTACAAATGGTTGCACATTGTGAACCATAGTGGTTGGGCCTGCACACTATACTTCCATTTGTGCCACAAGTGTGGTTGTCATTTGGTTCACAGAAGGTAGCACAGTTGGGACCATAGTAGTTCTCTGTACAGGATACTCGAAAGCTTAGAGATATTGTTCCTCTTTGATATGTTCCTCTGTACGACTGGGGAGCTGAAAATGATGCACTAACTTCCAAACTTCTTTTGATGAAAATACTATCTACATATTCATCACCACCAATGAGAGAGCCAAGGAAATCATTATCACGGTCTCGAACAGCAATGAGCAGTTGAAAAGAACCCTGGAAATGGATGTGACAAACAAGCATGGTTCAGTAAAAACAAGCATCTGATGTGTTTACACCATAGAAACTAGCTGTACGTGTATTTAGAATCTCATGGAATGCTGTGAAATTATACAACACTATGTCACACCAAAACATAAGCACAGCTGTTTTTGGAGTAAGTAGAGTGCTATCTGTGTTGGCTTATTGAACTTACAGGCCAGTTGCCTGAATTTGAGAACAGCATAGGGTTTTGCTGGTTGCCTATCCGACTTCCGAAGGTTAGTGAGTCCCCACCCACTTCTCCTGTGTGTTTCTCACCCAGAGGGCATGTCCCTGTCGCATGGGAGTAGCCAGCAGATCTCAAGCAAAATACAAAGTAATTGTCACAGTGGTCATGACAAAAAAAAAGGTTGTCGCAGCATCCACCTCCAGCGTGCCGGTGGCTAGGGTTACTGTAGGAGTGTGCCCTCACCCTCAGCTCATAGCCCCCTCGCACCAGTGGTATGAGCGCGAGCAGCAGCAGCTGTATGTGTTTGTTCATAATTTGGTAAAGTCTCCCCTGTTGGCCATAAATTAATTTACAACACTATACTACATACAAACTCACCCGAGATATCACACTACGGAGTACAGTCATTTCAGCGACTCGATTCGATCAAAGCTTTTATATATGATCCTCTAGGACTATGAAGGTAGCAGCAAGGAATAGTACCACGTACCTACCAGCACAAAACATCCACGCGGGACCACTCCCCCATATATCCTGGTATATACGCATCCTGCAAATTAAATATAATTCATTGAGTGCAAACATGAAATCTCCAATACATATTTGGAAAACATATAAGGTCATGCGTGTGTGCAGCTGTTTCATTATGATGTAGAGTCTGTGGGCACGACAACATTGCTCCTTCCTGAGCAGCAGGTGATCCCTCCTGATGATGAGCCACAGAGGAGAAGGAGCCATCGTCTCTGTCTGGTCCTTGGCTCCTGTGTGGAGGGAGGGAGGGGGAGGGGGGCGGGGGGTGGGTGGCCGGAAGGGAGGGAGGGAAGTGGGAAGGGGAAAGGGGGAAATGGGAGGAAGGGGGAAATAGGTGGAAGGAAAGAGTGAAGGAGAGAGGAAAGGAAGCTTTATTTGCTGAAAGCATAATAAATGAATAGCACTGAAGTGCTTAACCCTCGGCGCATAATATTAATGCAGAGTCACAGGACATAGCTAAGTAGGCGAAGGAAATTCATGCGGTATGATGGTACACTAGATAGCTAGCTGAGACTACACAAAGTCGTACAGGATAACAGTGTCCCAAGTTGTCCTACTATCCCTTTACCTTCCCCCAACAAACCCCTTCCTAATGTAGTGAGCATGTGTAGTGAGTAGGGAATCTGTGGGATACTCCCTGGTAATCCTGGATATGTACCATGCCTTACATACATATTGTAGCAGTATTGAGCATGCATGTACATACATATTGTAGCAGTATTGACCATGCATGAACGACCTTAATTGCGCATGGGCGTACCCGAGACTCAGAACAGGAAAAAGAGCGAAGGTAGCGGCCAACTTATTACATGTATCTAGTTATCGGGGGTTGAATATCATACACACCGAGCATTGAACGGTTGAACAACGCGCAAAACGCCTTTCTGTTTTAGTCCTATTTTGATTACGTCATGCTTACGTAGAAAATATACCAGGCTAGCGCTGCGATACATATTCGCGTTCCGGGGGAGCCTGGGAACGAGGCTACGACTAGCGCTCGCCGTGGCAAACGAACTGCAGCATAACTCTTGAACGAAACGTTCTTGGCGAAATCGGCTCAATTTAAACACATCCTCATTCAGTTTAAAGCCTATCTGTGTTCAAACTTCAGAGATTTAGCCACCTGGTAAGCCAAGCTAGTTGTAACACACAGACACACAGACACACAGACAGACACACAGACAAACGAAGTACTGTAACCCTCGCTGCGCATGCGCGCCGAGGGTTAATAACTCTTGAACATACCTGATAGGATTCTCTAGACTGTGGTGTGAGGGCCGAGTGCTCCTGAGTTGCACCCTCGCCAGCAGGTGGAGCATCTGTAGTGGGAGGTAGTACCCCTTCAATGTGTTGTACATGGATACTGCACAATCCTCCTGACCTTGTTGTTCCATGCCGCCTGAGGCAAGTGACTGCTCCTCTGGAGGGCTCTCTGAGTGGGCTTGTCCGTCAGCTGGGAGCCGGTTGATGGAGCTGACTGAGATACCAGAGAGGGAGAACTGTCGCTTGGGGCGTCTCAGGGGTACATGGCCGTGTTCGTCCACAAGGGGAGCAGTTGTGGGAGCGAGGGAGACTTGGGAGGCAACAGAGAGAGCAGACGGTGGCCGCTTCAGACCATACGTCTGCAGGATTTTGATACAGTCTGTGTGTCTCCGTTGCTGAGCATGGTCCAGGGGCGTCATATCATCGCAGTCTCTCTGTCCCCTGTCCGCACCACGTCTGGTAACAGATACATACAGGGCTAGTGAAATACTGACAGTTCTCCTTCTCCTCCCACCCCTACCAACGATGCACTGACATCACTCCACTCAAGGCCTAGCAGATGTTCAGCAAGGAATTACATCATCTGTCTTAACTTCACTTTACCTGCATATACCTGGTGGCTACCTAGCTGTGTTCCCATTCACATACCAAACAATTTGCTTAGTGAGACGGTCTTGTCTTATCCTCATTCCCAGCCCTTAACCTTCTGTCTCTTAAGCTGGGTGGAGGGGCTGGGAACGAGGCTGGTCTTGTCTGGCTGGTTGAAGCATAAGAGCTAGTTACTGACCTCAGTAGCAGCTGGACTAGCCCAGGATGGTTGGCTGCAGCTGCCCAGTGTAGGGGTGTGGTGCCTTTGAGATCGGTGCAGTGTAGGTTACAGCTGTGTGTGTGTGTGTGTAAGGTATCACTATTGTGTGTAAACACAATGTCATGTAAACAGACATGTTATGGTACACTCCACCATACCTGTGGTAGGCCAGCAGCGTTCTCACACAATCTGCAGACCCCTCGGCACAGGCGTAGTGAAGGACCGTCCTCCCCTTGCTGTCAGCCAGGTTCACAGCGTTCTCACAGCAGTCCAGAATGGCCTGGAAGGAAAATAATTTCACTACTTCTTCCCTGCAGCTGTTATACTTGTAAAGTTGCACTCGGACGAAGAAAGCACCACACACTGCCACCGGTTGGCTAGGTCCCTCAGAGCTGATGCCTTTAGCTCCCCTGCCACTCCCACTGCCACTCCCCCTGCCACTCCCCTGCCACTCCCTCTACCACTCCCTCACCTTGATGCAGGAGGGTGAGAAGTTGAGCACAGCATAATTGAGAGGGGTCCTCCCCTCGTTGTCCTGAATGCGGACATCAGCAGGTGTGGAAGTCAGGAGAACACGAACGTGAGCTGTCTGATCACACATGACTGCCCAGTGCAGCGGGGATAGACCCTCCTGGTCCTGTGGGGAACCCTTCGCTGAAATACATAGTATTCTCTACACGTTTCACTTTCAGCATACCACAACACTAAACTGTAGTCTCATTCCCATTCCATGTAGTCTGGGAATGAGGCAATTAAGCTACAAGACCTACTGTCTTGTTGACAATGATGGAATTTGCATGTTTGCAGAGCACTTTCAGGCATTGGATATTGGGGGTCTTCATAGCCCAGTGGAAGCTCGTGCGACCTTCTGAATCACACAGCTGCACATCCGCTCCATGCCTGGGGACAGTTCAGAGTGTATATAGTGTAGATGAACAGTTCTGATAACGTCTAGTATCTACACAATACAACACATACTATAGAGATTTTTTTGTGACTTTGGAAACCCCCCCCCCCTCCCAATTGCTGCTCCCCTGCACCTCTCCCCCTCCTCCCCTTCCTTGGTGTTCCATTATCACCTCCCCTCCTCCCCTCCCTTCCTCCCCTCCTCCCCTCCCTTCCTCCCCTCCCCCCCCTCCCTTCTCTCTCCCCTTTCCCTTCTGCACATGCTCACCCACCGTAGCAGCACTCTGATGACCTGCGACTCGGCATGGTAGGTGGCCCACAGGAGTGGGGTGAGCCCGGAAGTGTCCCTTGCATTCACAGCTGCTCCAAGTCCAAGCAAGACCTCACAGATCTTTGGTTGGTTGCCGAGCACAGCGTACATAAGTGGGGTACGCCCCCCAAGGTCCCGGTAGTCCACACCAAACCTTATCGCCTGGGAAACGAAACAACACTAATGGGTCACTACAGTCTTTTTATTATTTGTTATTTATTTACATCACTATATCACAATATTTATTATTTGTTATTTATTTACATCACTATATCACAATATTTATTATTTGTTATTTATATATACATCACTATATCACAATATTTATTATTTGTTATTTATATATACATCACTATATCACAATATTTATTATTTGTTATTTATTTACATCACTATATCACAATATTTATTATTTGTTATTTATATATACATCACTATATCACAATATTTATTATTTGTTATTTATATATACATCACTATATCACAATATTTATTATTTGTTATTTATTTACATCACTATATCACAATATTTATTATTTGTTATTTATATATACATCACTATATCACAATATTTATTATTTGTTATTTATATATACATCACTATATCACAATATTTATTATTTGTTATTTATTTACATCACTATATCACAATATTTATTATTTGTTATTTATATATACATCACTATATCACAATATTTATTATTTGTTATTTATATATACATCACTATATCACAATATTTATTATTTGTTATTTATTTACATCACTATATCACAATATTTATTATTTGTTATTTATATATACATCACTATATCACAATATTTATTATTTGTTATTTATATATACATCACTATATCACAATATTTATTATTTGTTATTTATTTACATCACTATATCACAATATTTATTATTTGTTATTTATATATACATCACTATATCACAATATTTATTATTTGTTATTTATATATACATATTATTTGTTATTTATTTACATCATTATATCACATGAATATGCTGAAACAGCTGGCTTCATGCAACCATGAGTTGTAACTTGTCAGGACTCACCAGCTTCCTCATGGTGGCTGCCTTCACCCCCTCCATAGCTGCCATGTGGATCTCCTCACTGCTCATGTACCCACTCATATCAATGGTCCCTTCCTCTGTCGCTTCCTGGTCCACTTCCTTTCTCTTCACTCTCCCGGTCTCCTCATAGTAATCAGGAGGAACGTTATTCTCCTGGTCTTGGCTCTCAAAGCTGGCTTGCTCGTATGTCGGTAGACTGTTGATGGGAGGGAGGGTGTTGATGAGGGGGTGAGGAGGGTGGTTTTGGCCAATTGGAGGAAGAATAGGGAGATGGCCCATACCGGCAGCTATGGGGTAAGGGTCTGGTGTGTGTGTGTGTGTGTGTGTGTGTGTGTGTGTGTGTGTGTGTGTGTGTGTGTGTGTGTGTGTGTGTGTGTGTGTGTGTGTGTGTGTGTGTGTGTGTGCGTGTGTGTGTGCGTGTGCGTGTGTGTGCAGTGTTTCAGGGTAAAGTACAAAATATTATGTTGCTAGGTTACTCACATGGCCTTGTTGGTTGGAGTGGCAGCTGTCTTCTCCAAATAGCTGCAGTGAGATGCATCCATGCACATCACACACACATAGCCTGGCCATTTGTGAAAAGTGAGTGAAATCTAGCCTCGTTCCCAGGCTCTCCCCTACCAATGAGCAGTGGCCTGGGAACGAGGTTAGTGAAATCTAGCCTCGTTCCCAGGCTCTCCCCTACCAATGAGCAGTGGCCTGGGAATGAGGCTAGTGAAATCTAGCCTCGTTCCCAGGCTCTCCCCTACCAATGAGCAGTGGCCTGGGAACAAGGCTAGTGAAATCTTACTTTGGTCAAAGTCGTCTCTTGCCTCGCTGCTGAGGTCTGTATCGCTGAGTGTAATGTCACTTGAACTGTCATCTTCCTCCTTTTCAGATTCTTTCTCTGGCAGTCGTGAGCCTGTGGGCGTGGCCACTGTCCACATGGGAGCTGGGGCATGGTGTGAGAGAAGGGGTCGTATGGGACTGAGGGGGACCCTGGGTGGCTGCACATTGGTCAGAGGGAAGGAGGTTTGGGGTAGAGGAGACTCTTTAGGGGCGGGTGCCTCTTGTGAGGGGCCTTTCTGGACCACTGTTATTGGATTAAGTCTGAAGGTGTTCTGAGCTGTGTTTGTAGAAAGCTCAGGAAGCAGAGTGCGCCTGGTCTTTGGAGTTGAAGTGGATACTGGTGCTAAATGGACGGATGCTGGTCCTGGGGCCGACAAGGGTAGAGGGGGAGGAGTGGAGGGAATGAGAGAAGGTGTAGTGGGTGATGGTGATTCTACGGTGGGTGAAGGTTTGGCCACTGCCAATGGTGTTCTGTGGTCAGCTGAAAATGTTGGCTGTTTTGGCTCCTGTGGAGGTTGTCTTGGCAATGGAGAAGGTGCCACCTGTCTCACATGCACAGTGGGTGGTAATGTGGTTATTGGAGTACTTGTAAGGGGAGCCATAACTGTGAGGTTAGGTTCCTCAGATGTGGGTATAGGGGGGCGGGGTACCCCAGAGAGGGGGCGTGGCACTAGAATGGGTGCTGGACTAGGTGGCTCATCCTTGGAGGTGGGGTTTGGCTTGATGTGGGGAATTCCCTTCAGAGGAGGTGGGAGGGGCCCAGAAAAGACGGGTGACGCAAGGGGGTCAACTTCTGAGTCACTGTCCGACTCTAAAGAAGGAATATGACATCAATAAAAATTAAGAATGCATACAAACCTCCCTTTCATTTTTATTTTATAGTGGTAAGGAGATTAACGTACCTTCTAGAGTGGAGCTGCTTTCATTGCTCTCTGGTTGTCTGTCTCTTTCCTTATCCTGTCGCTCCTTCTCCCTCACCTGCTCTCCTTTCTTCCCTCCTTCCTTCTTCGACTCTGCCACATGCTGGGTCGTCAGCGGTTTCTTGGTAGATGGTGGGAAGGGGACAGATGATGGTAGCACCTTTAGTGGAAAATAATGTGCACCAGCATAAGTATGTACGTATGTATGTATGTATGTATGTATGTATGTATGTGTGTATGTATGTATGTATGTATGTATGTGTGTATGTATGTATGTATGTATGTATGTGTGTATGTATGTATGTATGTATGTGTGTATGTATGTATGTATGTATGTATGTATGTGTTATGTATGTATGTATGTATGTATGTACGTATGTATGTATGTATGTATGTATGTACGTATGTATGTATGTATGTATGTATGTGTGTATGTATGTATGTATGTATGTGTGTATGTATGTGTGTATGTATGTACGTATGTATGTATGTGTGTATGTATGTATGTATGTATGTATGTATGTATGTATGCATGTAAGTATGTATTAGCTATGTAGTCTCGTTCCCAGACCCTCGGTATGGTACACGGACGCTGAGGGTCTGGGAACGAGACTAGTAGCTATGTACACATCTACTTACAGTGAGGCTCTGGCCTTCTCTGACAGTGCTTGGCAACTTGTCAATGATTGTTGGCCTTGGAGGAGAAGAGGAGGAGGTGGAGGCCCCGCCAGGGAGATTGCTGATGGTGAGGGTCCCCCCTGGGGGTCTGCTTGTGGGTCTGAGCATGGCAAGGGGACCTCCGAGTGGCTTAGCAGGAGGGCTAAAGAAGGAGAAAAACAAAAATTACAAAAATGTGTCACAAGCGGTCAATGTTGGAAAGAATATCTGATATGAGGTGGAAAATGCGCACATCGACAACAAAAATACTGACAGACTCACAAAGATACTCGTGTACCTTGTTGTCGCTTGTTTGACTGGTCTGCCTGCAAATATGAGCTGTGCTTCTACAGCCACAATTCTCTTCACAAGGTCTTGACAGGAGACACTCAGGTTGTCATAGGAGGAGTCATTGATCTTGATGGACGAATCACTCTCCCTCTCCCAGCTATCAATGGGGGAAGAAATCTGGAGTTTCTTACCGACTTCAGTTTTGAGTGAATCTGTTTCTTCAAGACATTGTCCCAGTTTACTTTGTGCAAGTGGAACGGTGATGACTTTTGAAAAGTTTTTAATCTTTTTTGTAGCTTGCAAGAGCTCCAGGCAATTTCTGGTCAAGGCAGCTGAGGATTCATTCAGGCACACATTTGCAATTATGGTGGTTCGGCAGTTACCGCCAAAGCATGGCTTCAGCACTTTTGTGAGGTTTGATTTGGGGAAGAGGGTTGATGCTGCAACGATACCCCCGTCAGGTAGGATAGTGAGCACACGGTGTAACGTTTCGACACCATCATCAGAGCAAGGCTCACCTTTATGGAAGCTCTCAATGTTCTTACCAGCAAGATCAACTATAGTAATGTGCGAGATTGTGATCTCTTTGGTGGATGATTCTTGTGAACTTTGCTCGATTGTGAATCTGAAAACAGCGTGACTGCAGTGTTGGCGGTACTGCTGCAGTGGTTGCGTAGGTGGAGACTTAACGGCACCTTTCTGTTCCCTCGTGCATCCACTTGCATTCCTCATGAGGTAACCCTTTTCGACCAATCGCAAGACATCGTGGGGAGAGCTCACCACATGTTCCGTGAGGTTGGGAATTGTGTACATCATTGTGGTCAGATTCTCTGAGACGTCGAGGTTCCTCCGCTTGGTATCAAATAGATCTGCGACTCTCCCATCTTCAAACACCTGGTAGAAGGTGGTGGTGATCCTGTATACAGAGCCGGAGTAGTCTTCTTTTTGCAGTGCGTCAAATATTTGCTGTCCACATCGAGTGATGACCCCCCTCGCCTCTTTCTTGATCCTGCTTTGCCCTGACGTGCCAAATATGGTGTGGGACTTCCCCGAACAGGGGAGCCCGTAAGCCACTACTGCTACGTTGCCTTCCTGGAGTGCACTAGCTACGTGGGGGGCAACGCTCTGCTCGTACAGCTCAGCGTGAGTGCTACCTTCAGTGAACACTCGGTCGAAGTCCAGTTTGAAGGGAACTCCGTCCTCCCCCGCATACTCCAGGCTCGTTGCGCCACATCTCCATGACTTCTCCTCTGCCGAAGGCTTGCAGCGCACCACCACGCTGAAATGACCGCTCATGCTAACTTGCTTCTTGTTACCGCAGGTGGGTGGGGCTCAGAAAGGGGCGTACCAACTAACTCCCGATCTCGTTCCGTTCCGCAGTTCTATCTTGTCTCGTGCCCAGATCACACTTGGTGTTGTTTCATCTATGGCCTTCATAACTTGATACAGGTAACTGTGTGTGTGTGTGTGTGTGTGTGTGTGTGTGTGTGTGTGTGTGTGTGTGTGTGTGTGTGTGTGTGTGTGTGTGTGTGTGTGTGTGTGTGTGTGTGTGTGTGTGTGTGTGTGTGTGTGTGTGTGTGTGTGTGTGTGTGTGTGTGTGTGTGTGTGTGTGTGTGTGTGTGTGTGTGTGTGTGTGTGTGTGTGTGTGTGTGTGTGTGTGTGTGTGTGTGTGTGTGTGTGTGTGTGTGTGTGTGTGTGTGTGTGTGTGTGTGTGTGTGTGTGTGTGTGTGTATTTGTATTTATCAAAGTTCAAAACTGGCAGCTGCTGTGTCTGATGTGGTTTATGTGTGTGCTGCAGGTAAACCATGGTTAAGGTGAGCATCATAGGGTCCGCAGGAAGGCGGGCTGATCTTCAAAAGCTGAGCAAGACACTGTATCATCGAATGATTGACAAAGCTAAGGAGGTGCTAACAGATGTTTGGAAACTGCAGATAGAGAGAGTAGAGTTGGTCAGTGGAGGAGCAGCTTGGTCAGGTGGGCAGAGTGGTATGTAAATTGTTCATAAATTTCACATAGTTGTCAGTTTTACTAAGCCAATCATGAATTACAGGGTTTTTGTCTTAGCATAGATGCTAGTGATTGATTTTATATTGCAATAGCTGTTCTGAAATGTGGTATAGTTATGCATGCTTAGGCAGTTGGGCAGTTTAAATCCTAAGGGATTGCCTTTAAGGTTACGGGATACAGTTTGCTTATTAATATTCATGAGAAAATATTACCTTCCTTTTCTCCGTGCAGGAACCAGTTACAGCACGCAATAGAAGCGACATATAACAGAACTATGAGTGCCATTTAACCAGTCTAGTATTAATTCTTATGTACAACGTACTAAGGCGAGCGGCGACGACAAAGTTCGTGACTTTCGGCCGCAAATTCGGCGTCAGATTTTGTCTTCAGAGAGGATTGCAGGTACAACTTTTCAACACCTACGGGTAATACTCAACTTACTTGAGGGCGGCTCGGAGCGACTTTGTTGCTGTGTGCCAGGGGAAGCGAGTGACACGCGTTTCTATCCAAAACCCAGGTGGTTTTCGACCGACCAAGCGACTAAATCTAGGCGTATATCAAAAACGGTAAGTCGTCTCGGCGAAAACTCTTCGAGCCGCCCTGCATCTGTCCTCGTAGAATTCGAATACAGTGTAATATACGGTAAGATGTTTTTCCAACAGGAAATAACTGACGCCGAAGTCAGTACTCGTATGCGGACTGTTAACCGCGGCCGCAGGCACTGCTATCAAATTGCCTGCTCCGCCCACGGGCCACCCAACCAGCACAGCTGTTACAGGCTTATGTAACTTTCTTAGCGGTAAAGTTAAACGCATGCATGCCTGGATCCTGCACGAAGAAAAGGAAGGTAATATTTTCTCATGAATATTAATGACTAACTGTATCCCGTAACCTTAACCACTGTAGGCCATTCACTACAAGTCTTTTTAGGCTATGAATGCCTTCATTAATTGGTCTGTATTTTCACTCTGCTTGGAGCTAGCACATCTGCTGCATTCTAGACATGCATAACATATCATGGTTCATGCACAACTGATCCCTTTTTTTAGTTATATTTAATGTACAGCTCCTTTCTCTGTTTACGTATTCCAGACCATGTTGCTGTTGCTCTGTATCTTCTAGAAGATTTTCATTCATTGAAACTTCACTTTCCTGCCAAGTGGCAGGCCAGTTCTGTTGACCCACAGTTTCAATCCACTGGTTCAGAATGTGATGACTATTCGAAGAATCCTGGTGGTGTTGCCAACCGATATCATAAACTGTTCAGTGCTAAGATTGAAGAAAATTCCCTTTTACAAATTGAAAGTGCCATTGCAGTGGGAGCTACAGTTAGAGAGCACAGGGGGTTCCACGAACGCAATACTGCTGTGGCACAGAGTCCCTACCTCCTGGCATTCACGTGGGGTGAGGGGAAAGAGCCCAAGAAAGGAGGAACATACAACACGTGGATGCAGTCCAGAGGAACTAGATTACACATCCCTCTCAGTTCACTGGTTCTCCCTGATGAAAAGAAACCTCCCTTTAAAACAAGAAAATCTCAAAGAAAATCTCCAAGAAAATCTCCCAGGAAATATTCAAGGAAATCTTTCTCTAAAACAAGGGACAAAGGGGAAATCCCTCAGTATTTTGCTAAAAAGTCTTCTAAATCCCTTACAAAGACGTCTCCCACATCACAGAGCTAACTTGTGCATGGTTCCGACAGATCAACAGAATTTAAGCACCCCCCTCAAAACACAGAAATCGAGAATCATAAGGCTTGCATAGGAGCATATAGAACTGCATGACTCTCAAAATATATTCTTGTAGCTACTGTCTATATACAATTTCAAACTGCATGTACAGTCTGTCACAAATGGTTTCAGAATTCTTCTGGTTCAGGCCGTTAGACCGTCTTCCCAACGGCAATCATCTTTGTGTCACTTGCACCCGCATCCTCCACCAGGGAAGCACAAGCGCGGAGGGTGCTGCCCGACGTCTAGACGTACGTCGTCGATAACGATCACAGTTTTGCCCTTCACGAGCTCCTAGTCGACCACTTCTATGGAGTCACGGTGCGTACTCTCAGTCCGTGTACCCCCTCTTCACATCCACGAATTTCCGAAGTACATCACGAATTGTGTCGCGCATAAATTCTTTTGGCTGCGAATCCTTTTGGTGTCCTGGGAACAGTTAACAAAACTATTGAGCTCGCCGTTCCAACTTCTTCAATCACCGACTGTAAATACTTTGAAAGCCATTCGTTTATACGATCGCAAAAATTGTCGCGTCTGCGCTGATTATACACTGTGCCTCCTTTGAGATAAACAAGAGTCTGCGAGTCGTAGTCATGTTTGGGATTCGTACGGCTGCGATATGGTTCGAAGTTTATCATGTATTTGTCAATCCCTCGATCTTCGCATGGAGCTGCCATAATAAACGACCCCACTAATAGGGCTGCTAATGCAGCAGATTCCATGCATGCTATATATGGATGAATAAACTACCCCTACTGGCATGAGCATGCAAGAAGTTTGGTGTACAGAGATAGATATCTATACCAGTAATGTGATATTGATTGCGTGACAAACTTAAAAATCTGTATATAGAAGTGCTATGTACGTGATGCATTTGCCAGTAGCCATTTCTCACAGATGTCCCTAACTGGTAACTGTCCTGCCTTCTCTGCAATCTCGGATATGTTTTTGACTTCATTCACCAGTTTTGATTTGATTGCTACAAGGTATGCGTTCTTCAGCTTGCCACACTGGACAAGGGCCTTGACCTGGTGGAAGGATCGAAACAACAGAGGGATCAGTGTTGCAACTGACCATTATGTCATGTATCCTAGCAACCTGCATTACAGTGGAACCCCGCTTAACGGACACCCCTCAACAGTAGACACCCACGATATAACGGACAATTCTGAAAATCCCGACTGTCCTTCCATTCACTTCAATACTTAAGCAACCCCTGAATAATGGACACCTCGGTACTCCGTATAACGGACACTTTTTGCGGTCCTAATCGTGCACAAACAATACTTAACGACCCTGATTTAGCGGACACTCCTCGACCTTTTCAGCAAGATTGTCCACCATCGCTGCTGGAGTGAACAACTTGACATTAGATTAGTGCTGTTACTCGTAGTACTAGCCTCTGCTTAGCCTTCCCTGCCAGCGTACAGCAAAGGAAAGCTCTGAAAACGCAGCCATGTTGTGCTCAACAGCCCGATTACGCAGTACCATGCCCACCGGAAATACACCAGAAGCCCCTCAGTTAGGGACACCTCGCTATAAGGGACCAAATGTTGGTTCCCAATGGTGTCCGTTATAGAGGGGTTCCACTGTATTTTGTTAGACACAAAGCTAACAAAGAAAATACTGTTGCCACCCACAAATTTATCCTTAGCAAATTTACCCCCAGTACGTACGTCATGAGTACAATGTATATAGTTTCTCGGATTGCCAAGATATCCACTAGTACTAAACTGCATTGTATGATCATGCTTTTCTTTACCTTGCTTCTTTCGCTGGTTAACAGTTGCACAAGTTTGTCGACCTGTTTAGACTGTAAAGAAGGAGGGAGGGAGGCATAGCAACTGATCCATCAACAAGAAAAACGAAAAACAAGAAACTGAGCCTCATTTCCTAGCCTCATACCCAGACCATTCGGCACCCGTTCCCAGCCCTCTGATGCACCTAGGTCTGAGGGTTGCAACAAGCAGAACAGACCCACCTCTCTGGTTTGGCTGGCCAAGACCTTAATGGCGGCCATGATAATTTCATCATTGAGTATGTCGGAAGAGAATGGGGACTTTTGTATGCACTGTAGGACCAGCCGAATGTCCCCGTACAGCTGCTTCACAGCCAGCACTCGTGACGCTTCACAGAAGATCCTCCCAGCAGGAATCCTGTAAACCTGAGAGTGGAAGGAGAGATTGTGACATCATAGATACACTGTAATTATGCATCGTCAATAGCGTTGTTCCCAGGTGTTCCGCTCAGCTTCCTACAAGTAATGAAAACCTGAGCAGGGACCTGGGAGTGTTGCTAGGTTGTCAAAGTTACCTGAATTATTTCTTTTGAAAGTTCAAATCCTTCAATGATGTCTTGACTACAAGTCAGCAGCTGAAAATGAAGTGAGTCAGTTATGACTTACTCGCATACTAATCTTGTTCCTAGGCCCTCTCTCTCATGTTATTGGGAGGAAAGCCTGGACTCTTGTGTAATACTTGTGTAACTATCAGGGGCAAACCAGGATTCTAATGAGGGGAGGGAGAAGGCTTTTTATTGAGGCACTGAAGTTCTTTGAAAGGCAAACTGAGTTACCTTGACAACCAGTCAGTGTCATGCACAGGCCACATCTACATGTACATGTACTGCAAGTTAGTCTCATTCCCAGACCCTCCCTCACATGCGTGTACCATACTGAGGGTCTGGGAATGAGACAAGGTCTGGGATTAATTCCTGTCGCCCTGGATCTGCCCCTCATTAATCATCAGCGACTGGTCGACTACCTCACCTGCACTACTACTTCTGCCCTGACATGGCTCTTGCCGAAAAGCGTTGCTGGTTGCTGGGGGGCGTGTCTACCAGAGATGGACTCAGCCCCGCCCCCTGAGGCCATTGGGACGGTTTCACGTATCGTACCTGTTGCCTCTGCACAGTGGTAGAGGAACTGTGTCACCTGTGTGTGTGGTGAGGGGTAAGGCATGTGGGAAGGATAAAGTGGGAAAGGTGGAGAGGGGAGGGGGTGAGTCATGAGTGTGGGAAGGATGAAATGGGAAAGGTGGAGAGGGGAGGGGGTGAGTTGTGAGTGTGGGAAGATGAAGTGGGAAAGGTGGAGAGGGGAGGGGATGAGTTGTGAGTGTGGGGAGGATGAAGTGGGAAAGGTGGAGAGGGGAGGGGGTGAGTTGTGAGTGTGGGGAGGATGAAGTGGGAAAGGTGGAGAGGGGAGGGGGTGAGTTGTGAGTGTGGGGAGGATGAAGTGGGAAAGGTGGAGAGGGGAGGGGATGAGTGTGGGAAGGGTGAGTTGTGAGTGTGGGAAGGAGACAAGATGAGTGAACCAATCAGAGCTGGGGGT